>JAPZEB010000026.1:3643909-3656999 GCA_029783705.1 Chaetodon striatus | reverse complement strand
GGTACAACACCGCAAATTGACGTTTTTTTCCTTCAACAACAAACACACGTGGTTAGGTTTAGAAAAAAAGAACAGGGTTTGGCTTCGATGACTTTGGACTGAGGTTGCTCTCCAGCGTCACATCGCCTCTGGTACAATTAAGTATTTATTTGAATGATTTCAAACTTTTTTTTTTTTTTATAGTTTTATTGTTTACCTGTTGAAGAACCACAGAGTCGCACGCAGAGGAAAAAAATAGATCATGGTACTTAAAAATAGAGATGAGTTTCACCAAGCCTACACAGAAAAGTGTGACTTCCATGGCCAGTGCAGCAGCTTCAGTTGATTTTAATGGATGTGCCCTGCTGCGGGCACGCTGCTGCAGATGTGTTGCACCATGTCAGTGTCCCATGTATTTCAGCAACACAGTTGTGATGCTATCACAGTCTACAGACAGACTAAAATATAGACACATGTACTTAAACTGCTTCCTTGGTACAGTAGTTACCGCTACAATAGTGGTCACCAGGACTACATTTTGCCACGATGACACACGCACACTCACAAGGTGAAAACAGTACTAGCTCTGCTTGTAACCAAAAGATCTTCAGATTGAATAAATGGCGGCTTGTTAACCCATCTCAGATTTGTTTGTGGCACTCTCCCTGAAGACGTCTATGATCTGGCTCATTTGGTGTTATAATCCGTAGTGATGTAGCTCAGCATTAGCCATAGCCAATAAATTTTAATGAAATCAAATTAAAAAGCTTGAGTTTTCACACTTATGCTCAGTGTCTAAATAGTCACAGATATAAATGCACAGACCTACACCATAACCAGGGGATTCAATTCCCTCTTGACCTGTGGCTCTGCAGATCTATATGCATCCACTGCAAAGGTGCTTTGGATAAAATAGCAAAAGTTCTGCATGGCAGTGTGGAAAGGTTACACAACAGCGAATCAGAGAACACTCACGCTCCTCTCCTTTCTCTCTCATTCTTTCCTCTCTGATACCTTAAACAGCTCCTCTCACTGCTGCTTCTCTGTGTGTTTTTGTCACAACATCACAGGCTTCTGTCTCTTTTCACCTTTTTCTCCTTGGGTTTCTTCTTCTCTTTTCTCTCAAGCTTCCCACTCTTTTGCATCGTCTGACCCATATTGATTTTTTTTTCCTCTCATGTCTTCCGTGCGCTTCACTTCTTGCACTTAATTTCTCATGTTGCACATTCCTTTTCTGTCTTCTGCTTTCTCTCGTCTCATTTGAATTTTCTTTCCCCATCTCCTTTTTCCTTTACACAGATTGGATTTCCTGCTCCTATGATTTGCTCTCATTTCCCCGATTGCTCGATACTTCCCCTCCAACATTCCTCTCTGCCTCATCCCTTCACTTCTTCTTCATCAAACAAACAGCTACATTATTCAGCATGGGAATGAGAGAGTCAGAGAGAGCGCGAGGCCCTGTGGGTTAATCCATCTCCTTAATCTACCAATCACGGCGCTGCCCTGTCCTTATCTTGGTGCCCTGGTTGGGCGGAGGAGCTGTCCGTCAAACTATATTGGGGTCCGGATGATTGTGCATGCAGACAAGCAACCCTGCAACACCCTCTCCATCTCAATCACACAGGCTTGGCAAGTGAACACACACACACATATATGCACACATGCGCACACAAACAAGCAGCATGCACATAACACTCACTCTTGCTTTTTCTGACTAATACACACGCTCACACACACTCTGAAAGGGACTTGGGAAGCTAACGAGCATGTGACATTGAGAAGGGTGAACAAGGCAACACACACACACACACACACACACACATACACACACTACATCTGTATGCATAAATCAATAGGCGTTCTATGGCTGCATTTACTAAGGTCAAATGGGGCTTGGGCTGACGGGAAATAAGAGGACAGTGTGTGCGCGTGTGTGTGGCTACGTGTGGGTGGTATAACGGACAGACTGAGCGAGAATAATGAAAGCATCTCTGAAAGGAAAGGTTGGGAGGCTGAGGAAGAGGAGGCGAGAAGAGCGTAAAAAGGAGGTTGGAAAGGAGAGATGAAATGAGCGAAGAGGAGGGGCGAGGGGACGGAGAGAAGAGACTGGGCGGATGGATGAAGGTGGAGGAGAAGAAGAGGCAGGCGTGGAAGATGAGGACAGTTAAATGGAGGCTGCAGTGAATGGAGGTCAATAGGGGAGATGATGGAGAGATGAGTGGGAGGAGGAGAGGAAGGACGAGAGAGGGCAAGGAAGGGGCCGTGAACCCATTTGCTGAGCTCAGGTGTTTTGGCGGCACTGTCATGTCTCTAAAACAACAGACTATTTGATTTCTCAACTGCTTTGAGAAGCGGGTCCGGGTCAGAGAGCGTGACTGGAATCTATTTTTTCACTCCGCTGTTTTCTTGTCACCGACGAGGGAGAGTATGATACCGTCACTCATCCTAGCCTCGGGTCATGCTGGAGGACTTTTCAAGGAAAAATCACATCTTTTACAACCTGGGTTTTTCTTTATGTTTGGTCATCTCTTCTGTTATCATGTAACATTTTCCCAACTTAGCGATAACTTTTCAGCCTGAACACACCTTAAGAACATCACACTTCCTGGACTTGAAACAGTAGAGCCAGTGAGGGTGATGCAAACACCAAGTCCTCGAAAAATATACTTGAAAAAGTGTATCAGGATAGTGTAGAAAGTGTGTGATGACAGGGTTGTATTTGCACAGACATATGCCTAATATTATCTGTTCAGGGTGAATCTGTAAAACATTTTGATCTTGACAATTTTTCCAGTGTCGGAGTAAATTCCCAAGTGTTTTACCTCAGCTTGTGTGTGTTTCTGTGATGTCGATTGTTTGGTCTAAGGTGGTCATAAAACTCAGTCAGCCTTTTTTTTTTGCATTTTGCCAGTCTAACAAAATCAAATTTGTTCTTGGCTCATACAACTAGGAATATGTGTTCTCTCCAGCACAAAACAAGAAGCAGCAAACCAGATAGGCAGTAAACACGGTATCTCTGGGGAGGTAAGAACATGAACTAGTCTCGGTTCTCTTCGTCTGTGGACGAGGAGAAGGAACTGGTGGAGATGTGAGGTACACAAGAGTGTGTGTTTAATTTGGTGTGTATCTGATCAACCAATCAGCAAGTGAGAAATCTTAATTTTTGAAATGGTTTGCTCTTCACTCCCATGGTCTCCCGCCTCTAAAATAGTGCAGCTAACCAATGGAGGCTGGTAGCTACTTGAGGTGACGAAATCCAAAATGTGAAGTCTGTACACAAATACAGTTTATCTTTATGAATTCCAATGGCGCTGATTTGACAATGATACTGTCAACATATGACACATATAACTTGTGTTTCTAGAGTTGTGTGTTTTGTGGGCAGGTAAGGAACTGTTAATAGGCCATATTTTGTAAAGGGAGTTTGATGGAATACTTTCCACAACAAGCAGGATGGGAAATAATCTCAAAAGAAATCTAGTTATATGTGTATAGATAAACTGTTTGTACATTTTCTTACAAAAAGTAATGCACCCAAATTCATACATATCCAATATCTTTTGAAAGGCTGCGATTATGTTACCAATGCACTGACAGGAGTAAATAAAGAAAGCAGTCTTGAGCTGTCTTGTAAGGCAGGTTGGGGCAGTGGATGGGTGTGAGATGCGTGTTCGGAACTGTGTGAACTTTAAGTCATTTTAAGGTATGTCCTCACCATATTTCTTTTCTTAAACGTAACCACAGTAACTTAAATTGCCTGAATTACATAACTGCATGTTAAGGATGTAATGTCATTCATGAGATGCTAATTTGCAGGATATCATACGGACAGTTGTGTCAGCATTTTTGGATATTAAACAAACCGTTCTGTGAGGATACATTGATCAGTGACCCTACAAGATCCCCAGTCTTTGCAGAATCTTATAACTGTAACTGTATAACTCAAAAAGTCACACTGTCTTTAGATGTGAGAGGGTGTCAATAAAAAATATGACAAATTTTGTACATGTCCGCAAGAAAACTTTTCGTCAATGACAACAAAGACCAAAAAATTTGAAGGCCGCCCTGCATTTTGACAGATTAGAACACTGAGGGCGATCTACTTTAACTCTGATTATATCATACCCCTGTACAGGTAGTGGTGTAGGCATACTCATAAGCTATGGTCTAGTTTTTTTTAATTTTTTTTATCTCAGGTGTAATGACCTTGTCTTACAGCTGGCTTTAGCCCTCACATTGGTGGGCTACATCCAGTGCTAAATGTAATGTCAGCTGCATGTCCAAGGTTTCTTTGCACAGTCGGTGTCTCTATTCATCTTTTCTCATTATTAATAAATGAAAATGACTGGTAAATGACAGATTTTTTTGTTTTTCTGTTGTCTGTCTGGTTGGTGGATACACGCTGAATTAAATACAGACTCTTGCTTACTCCGCAACTCTACCAGCTTCTCCTCCTTTTCCACAGTACAAGACAACTGAGACTCGCTCACATTCTAGTGCCTCCCCGCAGTCCCCACCATGTTTACTGTCTGCGTCATTTGCTGCTTCAGAGAGCGCAGCTATTGGTTGTTGACCATGTTCATGTCATTGAATACTATTAGAATGAGCCAAGACTTAAATTTGTGACAAAATTAAACATTTTTTTTTATTTAATCATAATTTAAAGACGAAAATAAGACTGACTTGAGGGAGCTTGGACTGACGTTTATGACCAATTTGGACCAAAGATGGAGATGACAGGAGTGAGCCAGACCGCAAGCAAAACTCTCATGATTTTATTTCAACATTGGACATTCATCTGCAACAGTAAAATAACATTAAAAAGCATTTAGTGTCAGGCTGGCATTAGAAAGCATGTCCTCCATCTCCTTTTGTGTTTACACTGCCAATATGACAATGCCATGTCACTCAGCGGATGGAGTGTTTGCTCCAACAATACCCAGAAAACAGCAGGGTGATGGACAGCACACACTGTGTCTTATTTATTCATACCCTTCCAGTCTTTTTTTCTCTCTTTTGAATTATGTTCCTGATGTTCAGGACAGAAACAACATGTTTTTGAGAACAGTAGGTGGGGAAATGTACATCATTGGAGGGAAATGGGATGCTGGGTGTTCATACCACCACAGAGACACAGTGGTAAAAACTACAGCAGCCAGTGGAGTGCAAAAACATTTGATCCCTTCATAATCTCTTCTGAAAGTTGGAAGAACTACATCATTATATTCTGAGCACACTGAGTTCCTATTTTCTAAAGTCTATGATTGTGGCTGTTCTTACTAATAAATTATATCAAGAAAAGACTACAGTTTACATCAAAGCTTAAAAGATTAATTACATTTGTCCTGCAGAAATTGTAAGAATACAAAATGAAGTGGCTGACCTTCGTAGAAACACCGATGCTTTACAAGTAGTTACCGGTAATATTTATGGTATTATGGCCTCCAAGGCTGTCAGAGCTTTGGAGACAGATGAATATGAAGTATGATTGAAAGAAATAAAAATGGACAGAACAGGCTCAGAAAAGCCAAAACTTTTAACACTGAATCTGTCCTTGTCAGATCAAAATGTTTTATGGCCACATAGACCCAGAAGATGTCTTCACAGATCTTAGAAGTCACAATGAAAGCAAAAAGAGACTAGCTAATTTCCTACCTGGATTCAAACAGAATGTTGCATGTTGGCCCTTTGAAGCAGAGAAGATCTGGAACTTATCGACAGTGTTTCCCAGCCAACATTCCCACCGGAAAGACTTGATTCCTCTTATGGTCTTACAGCTGATGGCCCAATTGACAGAGATAATATTACTTGGACAGGACAAACATGCTGACTGTAACACAGACGTGATTTTTTTTTTATTGTCGGTGATTTTCTTCTTTCACAGTAAACGGTAGTGGTAATTTTAATTTGCAACACAGTAATAGAGTGCCCCAGGAATGAGTCCTAAAACCTGGAAATAAGTTACATTTTACCACTCCTGGGTCCCTCATCTTGAAGACAATGGGTTTTTTTAATGGGCTTTTGGTTAGAGGCCTAGAATAAGGTCTGTGGTTAACACAAGCTTAAAGGACTTTAATGTTTTGCTCTATGACATAAAATAAGTGAGTAAATACCCCACTCGTGAACTTTGAAGCTTCTATGTGTCTTTAAAAAGGTGGTTGCTAGCAAGTGGCTGAACGATACTACAGAACATCATCACAGCAAGCCACGCCAAACACGTGTCTTGTAATGTTGGTGACGTTTGGTCATGCGACTGTAGTGTTGTCGTAACATTATAGCCTAACATTAGCCTGTCATTTCTGGCGATTTAATAGGCTTCAATAATCATGACAATGGTGTTCATATGTGAAGATTATCTTGTTGAACGAAAACGTATAAGTATCATAAATGTTTGTTTGCCACAGAGTTTATTTTCGGCAATAATCCTAAATCCAATGTAAAAATCCCATTGGTTTTTTGACAAGGGAACCAGGGCAATGTTAACTTCCACGTTGGCCTACAGAAAAATGTCATCCCTAGGGCACTCGTTCATCTTACCAACACTCTGTTACTTTGACAATTTGGCTTTGTCGGCTTGTTGTCATTTTTATTGGGCATTTGATTGGGTGATGATACATGTTCATGTATAACAAGAACTAAATACAGCATTAAAAGCGTGGCCCTATTCATTTGCTCAGTTGCTCAGTGGAGCATGATGCCAAAAAAAGTGTGTCTTTCATGTCTACAGTTACCGGGATCTTTCACTCTGCTTTTGCATTGTTAGGACCATAGTGCAAGCACACTGGAGAGTTTCACTGCCTAAGTGGCTAACTTCTGGTTTAGGCCTATGCTAACTTAAATAGAGATAAAATTATTCAAATGTGTGAATCTTATAGACTTTCGGAATGTTATCATACTGAATGGATAAATTACTTAATTTCACAGGGGTTATAAGCCTTAAAAATATATGCACTGATTTCCAGATGTGTCTTTCACAATGTAAGTCTATGGGAAAAAGTTGCAATTCGACTCATTGGCCACTATTTCAGATTGGCATCAAACCCTGACGCTGTTGTGTTAGACTCTTGGGTTGATCTCGGTTTGGTTACTCTGCCTTTGAATAGACTGCTGCGAAACATGCTAGCTTGGTACAGGGACTGAAAGTGGAGAGAAACTGTTAGCTTTAAGTAGCCAAGAACTCCCGGTCACCCTTAAAGTTGTCTTATGTACATGTTAGCTCTGGCCTGCTAACGTTTTAGTTCTTGTTTAGTTCAGAACTGGCGGATGTGGGAACCACATAGCTTAAGCAGTAGGCAATTTGAGGGGGTAAGGCGTGACTTCATCCCCATCGTTGTCAAAATGACCGAATGCATCCCCCTTGTTAGCTTGTCATCCCTCTCCTCCCCTGTGAGGTCATCGATTGGGGGACCACAGGCCGGGCTCGGATGCTTTCCTTTCTGGACCCTGACCTATAACCTATAAATTATTAAAAATTATTGCATGTTGACATGGTGCTTCTTTTTTAATGTGCACAGCATTTCTAGCCTTGACAGCGAAGGTTTAGCAGCCTTGTGAACTCACAGACCAACTGCATGGGTTGGAGGGGAGCAAAAGAGTTATTTATGAGATGGTTCCCAAGATCGATCCGTCCTGTAAATATTAACAGAACCCATCTTGACTATAAGCACAGTGCTTCTGAAGTGCTGTGTACAGTCAGTGGGGCTAGACCTATGATATATAAGCATTACATTCCAACATAGCTAATGCTAATTCAAGAAAGGCACAAACAGCGGCCAGGGTTGAACTAGCTGTTGATGGTCAAACCCCCATAACATACTCATGCTGGCTGCTTGTTAGACATAATTTTTTCTTTACATATTTCTACACTTAAAAGAGGAACATGCAATAAGCCTACCAAAATTAATGTCACAAGTTATCCAACAAATTAGCCTACTTTTGCGGCTGAGAAATTCATAATGTAATTGTTTAATGAGTAATGTGTAATGAGCAGTTAATTACATTTTTCAAATAACTTGCCAAACACTAACATTTCTATGTTGGTGTCCCATGGGCTCTCTATTCCCTCATTACCCTGAACACATTCTAATATTGTGTCTGAAAAAAAAGAGTGCAGTGCAGGTACAATGTTTGGTTTTCTGTTTATGCTATTACACATTATAAGAGAATAAGTCGTAAGTAATACGTTGACATTTTAACTAGGACTGCCTCTTGAAAGTTGGTGATTCTAATCATCCGTCAGAGAATCCTCAGTCAACTGAGTTTGCTTTAAGTCAGGCAGTCAAGTTTTTTTGTTTTGTTTATTTGCTCGTAGGTGTGCGATGCAATGTGCTTCTGGGGATGTTTTGGTCCCCAAATTTTGCTGCGGAGTGAGGGCTCTTGACTTTCATGCTACTCTTTAGTACAGACAGCTGCAGACACAATGCAGCAGCTTACAGGAGGGGAGAGTTTTCACCGTAAGGCTCCACGATAACATTATCTTCTCCGTTCTACATGGAGGCAGTGGATTTACAGTTCACAGGTAGTTTTTGTCTGATATCTAGTGTTACACATTTTTGAACTGTCTTTAGCGCCGTTAGCTTGTTTACTATATTACATGAATGCTGCTGTCACCCTGATCAGTACGAGCGGGACGCTAAGCCCCGTTCAAACTTTAAAACTGTATAAGGAAAGTTAAAAAAAAGTCAAATATCGTCATCCCTGGACACTCTATTATGTGACAGTTAATAATCCCACTAACACTCTGTTACTTTTACAATTTGGCTTTGGTCTCCTTCTTCTTGGAGATTTGATTGATGGGTTGATATATTGATGTATAATGAGAAGTAGATACAGCATTAAAGGTGGCGCTCCATTTATACCTATGAAAGTTGCTTAGGGGACCATGAAGTCAAAAATGTTTGTCCTCTGTGTATACAATTACCTGGATCTTCCACTCTTGTATTGTATTAATACATGAGTATGCATTCATTAGTAATTGGCCAAATCTGATTTGACGAACATAATTCGGAGTCACATACAGCCCTAATTTTAACTAAGCTACCTGATTTTACAAATCAAAGCCAGTTTAGTAGTCATGAATATTCTGGCGGAGTTGATCACAGCTATATTTGCGTATGTATCATGTGAGCCAAATCCAGACCAAAATAATAAAGGTCTCAATTCATATTAGTCGGGCAAATTCTCAAATAAGTTTCTATTAATACCATCACCAAAATCAGTTAACAAGCAATAAAGCTGTGAGGTTTGTGGCACCCAGGGGCTTAGCGCATCAGGAAAGTTGCCCACTTTGCATAGTTGACATCTTGTGTGACTGCATGAGATTTGTCAAATTTGAGAAAATATGCATTGATGATGTCATCAGGGTTATCTCAGCTTGAGTTTGCAGTTTGCAAGGTCTAACAAAATGTGCTATTGATTTGAATAATTGCAAGTGTAGGTTCTGATGTCTTTGGACATTGATCAGTTTGGTCCAACAACTTTATGGTAGTGCACTACCATAAATTGCTGAATTGCTCACCCATTTAATAAAAGTAGTAGGCACCATTTGCAGTTAAGTATTTACCTAAAGCTATGTCTGCCTGTTTAGCTTTTAATAAATATGTCCATAATTGTACTTATTAAATGTGTTGCCTGGAGCTTACTTGGAAGTATCAATTATTTCAGTGGTTCTCATCCTTGTACAGAGTGGGTTTCAGTAGTCTTTTACAGCTGTATGGTACTTTCTACTGTCTTTATCTAATATAATGCCAATCATGCAAGCTGTCTGTACATTTTACAAATAAATTTACTCATGGGTTCATGTTTAATATAAACTTTACTCTTTGAAATCTAGCATGAAGTAAATTGTTGCCAAGAAGATCACGTTTTTATGGCAAGAACAGACTATCATTTCATGGCTGGCAGGAAGCTGAGTGAAAATTGAATGCAGCATTGATCTGAGAACACTTCAACTCTGATGCAGTCAAACAAGAATGAACCTGTTTTCTGGGTCTATGGTGTATTAGCTTGCACTGACACCCAAGACAATAAAGGCAGTATACTGGAAAGTGCCATCCATAACATACTGTCTCCAGATCAGATGTGCTGTGATTATAAATGTCACAGTCTCACAATAGCCTAACATGAAGACCTCTCTAGCTCAGCATCAGGGCACCTACACATCAGTGCAGTGAAATCTAAATCTCTTTGGCCCACTTTGAGAGTTATAATTTTAGATGCAGCACTGCAGCGAGGTGCTAAAGCCAAAGGCCTCTTCGAGTGCCAGTGAGAGGCAGATAAAAGAGCTGCATCCAGCAGAAAATAAAGATTAGCTTGGAAGAGGAGTTACATTCTGTTAAATGTGATTTGTAATCACACTAATGACAGCTGGGCTCAGTTTATTAATCAAATTAAGTCTGAAATATTCTGTTTTACCTTAAGAGTCATCATTTATTATACAATGCTGGCTGATCTTGAACAGTCCAGTCTAGATTTGAGAACACTAAAACGCAGTTATTTTGAGTGACTCTTCAGCTACATAACATTCACATACAGTACATTTTTAGCTTAGTTATAAATTGGGAATTTGAACAAGCTTGCTAAGTTCCAGCAGCGAGACAGACTGTAGTGGTGCTGTCAAAAAAGACAAATCCTGGAGCTTCTGCACAGACTGTGAATAATGAAACAACTGCCTGAACACTGACTGCACCCATAGTGACTAATTTGGCATATGGGGACATTTTGTTATTCACAGCTGGAAGCCCTGAGTTCATATATAACTCATTTGGATAGTTTATTTCAAATGAAAATATTATATAGGAGCCAACTGGAATCTGTCAGTAGCCCCTTTTAGACAGTCTGTTCAAGGCTAGCATGTTGCGCTGCTATACCACTTTGACTATCTGTATATAACGTATGAACACTAGTTATGGCTAAATGAAGCCTCATGAGGCACTTTCTTTATTTTGTGAGCCCACTAGATGGCGCTCCTGGTTTAAGGAGAGCGGCTCGAAGAATAGCAATCCTGTGTGTTTTCAACCTTTTGTTGAACAAAAAGCGCCATCTAGTGGAAAATGATTCATGAGGCTTCATTTGGCCATCACTAATGAACATGGAATGGGGAGGCATTGTTGTTTTATGGTTACATCACTGACATTTGTGTAAAATGATACTAGATGTGTTACACATCACGTATCTTGTGCTTCCAGAATGCTAGCATGCTACCTAGAGCACACACTGGGGGAAGAGTTCCACACCAGGTCGAGTATCTGCCGGGTAACTCACAAAAAGGGTGATTCGTGGTTGGTATTTTGTCTTAATTTTATTTCCTGGTTTTGTTCTGAACATGTGACAAGAACATATGGGTTGGATCATTGATGTTGAATGACAAATATATTCCAATAAAATGAAAGTAATAATAATTTAATAGGATTTCTTCTCTGAATTCTCTGTCTGCTTACTTTGTGCAATTTAAATTGATTTGCTGAATTGCCTTTCTTTTAAAATATATTGTCTTAGTTTCACATGTATGAAATGCCCAAAATGATCACTTAAAATGTGCTGCATGACTGAATTTTAATGGGAGTAAGAAAGACGCCGTCCCAAGCGGTTTTGTACCAAGGCAGGTTGGGATGGTGGATGGGTCACAAAAACTTGAACTTTACCCCAGGACTTTTCCCCGAAGCCGCATTTTCAGACTGTGTGAAGTTTAAGTCATTTTAGGTACATCACCATGTTTCTTTTCCTAAACGTAACCACTGACTGTGTGTTAAGGATGTTAAAGCATTTGTGGGGTGCTAATTTGTACGATATTAGACAAACCACTCTATGAGAATACATTGTAGGGTGGGTGTGGCCCACCATGATCCCATTTTGGGAGCAGGTCTTGAAAACACACCTGTACAGAACTGCAGTGGGGCAGCGTTCTGCCAGAGTCTCTTTTTAAAAGGGCTACTGATTCATTGACATGGGTTTAACGCCAATGAACGTTGCCTCATGATACCATCAGTTTTTGTCTTGATTCATTTAATTTCCTTTCAGATTATGCAAAAAGAGCTTCTTTTGCCTTCTGATACTGAGGGTAACACATTTTATTTGAGACTAATTGACATATTATAGCTCCCCCTGATGCTCCAAAATAGTATTCTATTGATTATAATTGTAAGTAGCCATTTTCTTCCTCAGGAAGAAATAATTTTGTGAGACTGAGCCATGGACTTGGTGAACTGCAACAGCCTTCTCATCAAGTACATTCACACTTAAGAGCTGCCGATTGCACATTCTCTCTCCTGCTCTCAGCTGTTATGTAGCATGGGAAGATGAAGCCAACATAACAATGAAAAGCTGATTTTTGAGGTTGTTTTTATAAATTTGAATGATTCCAACTCAAAGGTACAGCAGTGATCTTGCACAGGGCCTCCTATCCCTTATCATAAGCATGTTATGCTCTTTTCAGCATCTTCTTATATAATAAAGAACACAAAGACAATTGTCCACCACTTTGCATCAAGCCCTTTGATTGTCTGTTAAACACCACAGGAAATGGTGCACCACTGCTGAAGTAAGACAAGAGATTAAACTCTTTTGCACCTACATATAAATACAACTTTGACACAATAAAAATGGAATTAAATGTTTTGTGAAAATCTGATTTTTGCAGTTGAGTCAATAAAAAAAAGTGATTTTCTTGATGATGTTGTCTACACATTGGAGCTAAGCCCCCAAGAATAGCTTTGTTTGTTTTTTTTTTTTTAGAATAGCTTTGGACTCTGAAGTTAATTTGACATAGGGTTCAAACTACAACTCCCAGGTCTGTTGTGCGTTGTGCATTTGGTCCAAAAAAGTTGAAGTTGAGCTTTTTTGGCTTTATGCGACACTGGGCAACTTTCATGGGAATAAATGGGATACCACCTCCACTGCTGTATCCAGTTCTCTATACACATCTGATTAAAAGACTTGTTTTTTTTAGCAGCCATGTTTCTGCATGATCGTCATCAATGTTCTTGGCACTATTACTGCCCTTCACAAGTAAATGAACCACAAATTCTGGTTTTGAAATTCCCATTGAGTACTGGGACAAAAAAGCTTCGCAATGGACAGCTCTACTTAAAAAAAAGAAAGAGAAAAGAAAAGA
>JAPZEB010000026.1:3622642-3634362 GCA_029783705.1 Chaetodon striatus | reverse complement strand
GAATCACCAAAGTCATTACAATTTATCCTCCGGGGATCATGACTCTTTGAAGTGAATTTCGCACCAATCCATTCAAATGTAGTTAAGATACTTCTGGCTGCACAAAAGTGGGGAACCGACTGATATTGCCCTCTGTAAAAATCACTTACAACAGATTTAATACTTTCTCGTTGTGCTGTTTTACCACCGTTCGGAATTTGTTTTAATTCTTTGCAGCTGCATGTAGCTGGAGCCCATTTCTTCTTCCAACAACAGTGTGCATGCTGAGTGGATTGAGTTGACTTTATTTTGTGACTTTCACAGTATGAACGTTCTATATACTTGAAAAGCTGTTCAGAATTATTATGTAGACACAGCTAGGTTTATCTGCAGTTTGCAGAACCCCTAAAAGCATGCTTTTATTCCTATAAGGGAGCCTACAAGTACTATCAAAGATGGTTAGGTGTGGTGTTAAGGGCTCTGCACACCCACACAGGTGTTTTCAGTGACTGTGGCTGATTAGACTTTTAGTCAGGTTGAAGTTAGGTGGAGCTGAGCTGGGATTACACAGTAGCAGACATTAGGCTTGTCATAGCAGGAAAAGTGCAGGTGTAATTGATCAAATTAAAAATAACCACATTCCCTTTTCTATTAATGTGAGCTTCTTCCAGGGTCCTGGTGGCTGGCTCGCCGTCAAGGCTCATTTATACTCCCTTTACGTATGAAAATAGATACGTCTGTTTCAAATGTTGTAAATGTCGTTGCCCGTCATACTTCCACATGTCTGTTATGATAGCATAGATACAGCCAGTAAATGGTGCTAGAGAGCTGAGTCAAAAGTTTCACATGATGACAAACAAGGCGACGATGGAGGAGGTCGTAATATTGTATCTTTAAATGGAGGAGATGGTCCGTGCAGCCATTTTTTTACATTCCAACAATTCTTAACACTATATGACCGATTTATTTTGTTCCACCATTATTTCAATTTCATTGTCATACCCCGCTTGACATACACTACACTGCCTCCACAAGCTCTGGTGCTACCGCTGTGTTTCGTCCGTATCTGTAAGCTTTCAGAAAATGTGCACAAATACGGATGAAATGAACGCAGATTAAGGAGAGAAGGCTCCGGCTCTGTCTCTGTTTCCATATCTAACATTGAGCATAAATGAGCCCTTACTGAGACACAATAGAACTGAGCCATCATTGAACACAAGCATTTGTTTCACCTATTCTCCTGCTGCGACAAGTCAAAATATCAAAAAAAAAATCAATATAAGTGTCCAATAAGTGCACTAATAGGGCGTAGTCCACATTTTGGTATCTTGGAAAAAGTAGCTTTTTAATTGCAATTTGGCCTTTTGTCCACACACAAACTGCATTGAATGTCTCTAAAAACTCTCTCTAAGGTGAAGACATTTTTCAGAGATGTTCTTTCCACTGTTGCCATGTGGACAGAGAAAAGTGTGTTTTTGGCTTGTAGCGCCAGAATGTGCGCTATTATCTCCTTTGTGAGGTGCCACAAATGAAGCAACATTTCCCGTACTGGCAGACCTGACCAAAACAGTTCTGCTTCTAACCTTACTAATAAGACTTTTTACATGTTTACACATAAATGTGCAGTCACTCTTCCACTATAGTGAGTATCACAGATGCCAGAATGTTCTGCAGAGGTCACTGCTCCAGGTAGCTTTCCAATAATAGCTTTTCATCAGGCCTCTGATTGACCAACATCTTCTTTTATACATAGCTATAGGGTCAAGATTATATCACTACCTGTTGGTTTGGCATGCTCTTAATGGTATTTCAGTTGTGGTTTTGCATGGTCATTTGAACAGATTTTTAAATTACAGTGCTTGTGTGGACGGGATTTTTTTTTTATTTTTAAGAACAAAGAAGGACAAAAAAATGGTTTTCAAAGATACCCATGTACATGTGGACTAAGCCTAAGAATAATACAGGGTGAGTTGTCCCAGGTGCAACCAAAGCAACAGTAAGGTAAAGGAGTTGTCATCAAATGTAGTTTGTGCACACCCACACAGTCTAAATAAGATAATCAGGCAACACAACAAAAAAAAAAAAAACACTTGTAGGTGGACTGTGGGTGTGTAGTGGCTTTGAGGTTGCAGTTGGTGTGTTACAGGGCGGAAGATTGAATATTTCATACATTTCACTGGGAGTGGGAGTGAGAGTGTGTAATTTATGCGGATTTCAATGTGTACAAGATTAAAACTTAACCTCAAATTTAACCTTGAAATTTTAACATTTTGAGGATAATTTCCCAACAGTTATCACTAACAGGCTTTGCTAACATGGTTTTTGTTCTAAAAATAGCCTTTCTACACTGATCTGGCCCACTTTTACAATCTTCACACATTGGAAATCCATTTCACTAACTTGCTGGTGTTTAAGAACCTTACATAAACATGACAACGCCTGACACATTCAATACACCCCTGGATTAGAATTCAACAAATCTGACTTCGTGTTTCAGAAGAAAAGAGTACCTATGCTGTGTACAACAATCCTGTGATAAGAGAAATCATATATGACAGGATCTTCTTAAAATAAATAATGCTTCCTGAGGTTCACTGCTCAAAGCAAAAGACAAAATAGAAGAGCAGCCTCAGAGACAGGTAATAATAGTATCACTGAATAGTGACTTTTACTTTTAATTCTCTCAATTATTTTGTGAGAGCAGGTGTCAGTTTTTTAGAAGGAGGATATCTCATTTTGGTCAGGAACTCATTATCCTTTTCAGGCCAAGCTGGCGTAAAAAAAAGTATTCAAAGGACAGAATTTGAATGGGAAACGAAATAATTTAATGGTGTGGACATGGAGGCAAAATAGGCTCTGGAGGGCCTGTGAAATTTGACTGGAGTGTGGTCTTTAATATGTGACTGCATTGCATTTAAGCCAGCAAAAAGGAGGGAAGGAATAGATTTTAACACGTCACACTGTGCTGCTGTTTTGTGTAAAGTTGCCGTGCCTCTGTTGAAGTTTGCATAATAATGTTATAAAGTTTCACAACCTCGGGCGCTAAAGAAACACATGCAAATCTTTGTTTCACTTCTCCAGGCTGTGATGGCCTCAACAGGCAGGTGACAGGAGATTTCCTCCAGTCGGCTTTTATGAATGTCACTAAATGGTGTGAAAATGGCAGCCAAGTAGCGACAACAGAGCGGCACTGGTGGATTTGTCCACGTTTAATGAAGCAGCTGGTGGGGAGGCGAGGCATTGTTTTCCTCTCATTGGGGATGCATTGGGTAATTTGCGGTAACCGGGGAGATGCCATCCCCTTTCATCCCTCCTCAAATGGCCGCCTGACTGCAGCGGATGCCAAAAAATGCTCCGGTACCATTCCTGAGCACATTGTTGGCATCCGGCAGCCACGGGTCACCACGGCTTAATAAGGTGGTGTCAAAGAGAAAATGTAATTACAGGAAATAACACATACATACAAGCAGAGAGAAACTGGAGAGTCAGTGGTATCAGCATGAAATATATACCTCAGTGTGAACAATGGAAGCATTAAAGCCAACAGAGGAACCAGTGGTGATAAACATACAATGGTTTTCACAACAGACATTGTGTAAAAGTATGAAATAAATGCTTTGAATGTGCCTTAACCCTTTTTCAGCACTGCTGGGACCAACACTGGGTCCATCATGACAAATGTATGTTGTGCAGGGAAACATATTTTAAAGAACCATATCGTTGGTTTCACATGTTTTAGCCCAGTCATTACAAACAATATTCTTTTTATCACAACTTACTATTTTGCAAACCATGCAACTGTTTTGTCTTTTATCACACACAGTCATTGGTTTCCATTCATTCCCGTACAACAGGAAATTATTTTTGACTCAATTTTTCGCTCAAGTTGTCAAGCCATGACACTGAATGTCAGGTCTGCATTATTTTTTGTGAGTACAGTATAAATCAGCCTGCATGATTTAGCATTACATGCTCACTAGGTTTCAGAGCTCACAGGACAAATAAAAAAAAAAAAAAGATTTCTACAATTTTAGCAACAAAAGAAAAAAATATACTGACTTTTTGTCTCTGATACAATACTGGAGCCTACATTTCCCATAATACAGCTCTATTGTCTTTTGTGAAACGTCCCTGGCCTGGCCACACTCCATTCCTCAAGTTTATTACTAAAGTTTCAAGTTCAGATGACATCACCAGGGTTATTTTTTCATCCTTCACAAAGCTCATCCACAACCGCAGTAGACATTAATGGGACTCAGGAGGTAAAGAGGTTGTCTACGAATAAGAAGGTCGGTGGTTTGATGTCTAGAGTTCCCTGCACTCTAAATGTCAAAGTGTCCTTGGGCAAAATGCTGAAAATTATTCCAAGTGAGCACCCCAAATTGTGAGCACCCAGTGAGCACCCCATCAGGAGCATACTTTTATCATGATGAGCAGGTGGCACCTTTGACCACCTGTGTGTGAATGGCTGAGTGGTGCCTGTGGTGAAGGTAGTAAAGCGCATTGAGTGGTCGCTAAGTAAAGAGAAATGCTGTGTAAATGCAGTCCATTTGAAACAGTTTTTACAGGTTTAATAGTACTTCTGCTAACTGCACTACGATACAACAATTAAGTAACTTTCATTAAAGACAAAAATGAATGCAGACTTATTGTTCAATGTGATGACTTACAAAACATGGTCAAGGTTCAGTAGGATAGGTTCAGCCAATTGATTTTTATCAACACAGGAATGAATGTAAACAAATGGCTGCCTGGGAATATGGAAAAGATATGTAAAATTGAAACGTGCACAGCATGCATTTAAAAATGCAAACACACCAGTATGATCTGTCAAATTTAGCTCAAGATTCCAATCCCATAAATACATCAAAAATACCCCAAAAAACAGGCTGCATTTTCGTGAAATGTCAAGGAACTTAAATATATACTATGCAGGACTTTTCCTAAAAAGGAATATATAGACTCATACAAACGTAATCTCTTTCAGTCATCACTTATAACCCACTAGAAGTGTGTGGTGGCTTATTTATCTGCAGCAACTCTGCCCTCTGCCAGTATTTTCTTATATTCTTCCTGTTTTGCTTTGTTTGGGATGTTTCTGGGCATGTAGGCCCCCGCCGATAACAGTGCACAGGTGAGGTCGGGACTTTATAAAAAGGTAGCAACCAGGTAATAGCAGGCACCACACATCCAAAAGGGAGCTACCAAAATCACAGACAAAGCACACAGAAAAATCCCTCCCAAAAAACAAAAAAGCGAATATAGCGAGGCCAAACACCAATTGGACATAGCTCATTTCAAAATGAGAGCGAATCTGGGGTTGGCTTTCACTTTCACTTTTGGTGGTGAGCGCTAAAGGTAAGTAGGTATAGCTACAGCTGGAGCAGCTACATGACTCACCCACTATACCTTAACGTCAGTCCACCATCAGCCCCCTCCGCTCCTTGGCCCGGACGCAGAATCCCCAATGTAAAAACAAAGTTAGCAAATAGCTATTGTAAAGTGATAGTTTAAGAGAGATGTGGTTAAGGTAAGGGGAGGGATAATAGTAAGGGTTATACGTCGTTACTCATGGTGTGTAATGAATTTTAAAGTGGACTGTTGCTACTTTTGGCCTCTTATTTATTTACTACAGTATCGCGTTGTAGCAGGGTTCAGATATCGGTGGCAATGGTGGGTTTGTCTTGTACTAGTAGTGGGCGTGGTTTGTAGGGGCGTGTCACATTACAAATGGAATGTGTCTGCAGATTTAGTGTCTTACTGAAGGAGAGGATGGGGATGAGGAGCAGAGCAGAGCTGTGTGCAGTGTAGGGAGGAGGGGCCACATTTGTTTGTTTATGAGAAGTTACAGACAGTTCCTGCATAGTATACCTTTAAGAGGACCTTTTGGATATTTGCACAATATTGCAACCATAAAAAAAAAAAAAAGAAAACAGCTTAGTGTCCTTGAATTTAAATGTTTCACCCAGCTGTTCTCGACTTCCCATCTCTTGTGTAGAATTGTCCACATAAGAGGACTGACTGCTACACTGTGACCACACGTGGAGCCTAATTTCTCTGTTCACTTTCCAAAGACACATGAAGCAGTGTGGGAACAAGTACAAGCATGAGAGATGGACTTTTGTGTTACAGTTCACAAATCACACTGAAGGAAATCCAATAATACCATGACGGGATGACTTCTGTTTTTGAGTTTTAATCACATCTATCAATGTGAAAAAGAGATACTTCATAAATGCACTGTTACTGTTCTGTTTCAATTATAACTCAAATGAGATGTGATTAAAAAGGAGAAAAAAACAGCTGAGGGAATATCCAAGATAAAGATAAAGAGGGGAAATGCCTGACCAGAACAAATGATGTACAATAAACAAAAAAAAGGGTAAACTATGTAGAACAGTGTTAAAAAGACAGATTGAGGCATGTTGTTGTCACAAAATAAACCCTGTGTAAGATAACTTCTCTTGCTATTATGAAAGCTACTCTAACATTAAATGACCAATTTCAAAAAGCGAATCAAAATTGTCCAACATTTTAATTGTCCAAAACTTTCATTTTCACTGAAACTACCATGCTGTGTTCAAGTGACATCAGAAGTTCCAAGACTGCAAGCAGTATTTAAAAGCAGCGCTTTTGCATACTAATCTGTATTCCATGTGTGTAGTTCAGACAGAATTAAATACAAAAAATGTGCTAAAGAAATTATAAATAATATGTGTTCACATTAGGATGATTTAACATAGTGGTTTCCAACCCTTTTGGCTTGTGACCCCTTAAAACAAGGCAACATCGACTTGTAATCTTGTTACACTCTTTGCTTTGAACAGTTTCTCACTTTCTTTTTAAGAATATTTATAGCAATGTAGATATGTATCCAGTTATCAAGACAAAAATCAAGCATGTATGCGTCTTAATGTTGTGTACCTATCTCTGCTCTCTCATCTCAATCACTGTAAGACCAATCAGATTTATCACGCAACCCTGTGGCAGGGTCTGAGCCTTAGGTTGGGAACCACCGCTGTAGAAGACACACCTAAGAAAAAGAGGTTCTTTTTCACAGGTGTGTGTACAATATGTGTTTAACCTCTGAGCACCAGTGCACAAAAAAAGACACTCTGAAGAGACAACGTGTGGAAAAATTGAGTAAAATATTCTTACATGCAGTGCAAAATAGAAAAAAAAAATCAGTTGTAGATTATCAGAAAATCACCAAAAAAACTGCAGCCTTTGAAATGTGCCTTTAAATTCTCAGAAAAGAGGCAAAGTTAAGACAATGCTTCACACAGAATTAATGAAAAGCATTTCCTCCAGACAACAGTAATCCTCCTGCAGTCCAGTCACACCATTTCACACCCTCTGCTGTGTTCTTAGCTCACAGCGCCCCTTGTGGCCAATTCCAACCTCAGTGCATGCAGCCTTCCTATTCCAGCACTGCTTTCCAAAACACCTCCCACTGCAGTCCCCCCCACCAAACAGACGTGCATTTCACCAAGCAACCTCATCAGATAAGAATGTACTCTGAGCACAACAGAGATGATTTTACAGTTAGGAGAATGGCATCACTGTGTCTGCAGCAGGTGAGATAATAACAGCAGAGAGGAGGGGGGGGTACAACGATCTGGCTTCTTGTACATTTTTCATTGTATTTAGCAAGTTAAATTACAGTGAAAATAAAAATATTTCTCTGATTTCTAGTGGTGCCATGGTAGCCCCTGAAGGACCCCTGGAGCTTCCAGGAACAGAACCCTGCACAGGCGCCAAGTCACTGCAGTAAAATGTTGGGCTGAAAAGACACTTTTCCAGCCAATTTCAGTCTTTTTTTAAACATCCAAATGATATTTCTGCTCTATTACGGAGCGGTGTGATCGAAAATATAACAGAGGAAAGATGGGGAAGAGAGACAGAGAGAGTTTGGAGGGGGCGGACGTATCAGATTCACCACCCCCCACCACCACATCCCTTTTTTAGTTTATAACTGCCAAGGGTATTAATAATTAATGAGGACAATTCTCTGGCGTCTCGATGAGTCATACTTTCTGCTACTTGGTTTCCCAAAAGCCCCATAGGTTGGATTAACACAGAAACAGGAAATCTGAATTTTTAACCCTAAAATGGAACAGGCATGAATGTTTGATAGGTGCCTAAAAACAGATGGAGCGATGATACCTGCTACACAATAAGGCCTGTGCCAGAAAAAGCTTCAAACGCTTCAAAAGTGAGAGCAAATTTGGGACGTTTGGATGTGGAAACAACAGGAAGAGAGGCAAGAAAATAACATGCAAAGGAAAGTGAGGGAGGTTACATTAACACAGGCAAACAAAAGGTGGTGTTACATCTTTGAGATCTGACTCTCTGACATTTTTAGAACATCACAAGCAGATCTGAACCCCCAAAACCAGAACAAAACCAGAATTTCAAGTTCAAGCTTCAAATGTTTAGTTTGGCATGCACATTTTTGCTTAAAGGGAAAGTTTGGAATTTTTCAACCGGGGTTGTATGTGGTACTTATCCATAGTCAGTGTCATACCTACAATAAATGGAGGTCATTGTGCCTCCAGTTTGGAGAAGCAGGCAGGATGGCTGATATCGAAGCTCAACAATGTACTGCTGTGGATGGGGGCCATGGTAAAAAAAAAATATATATATAGTAGCCACTAAAAAAAGGCCAACCTAAAGATAATTAATATCAGTTTAAGTGAACACTATATGAAGAATATTCTGACCGTTTTACATTGCCATCAGACACTTTGGCACTACATTTTCTCAGTTATAGAACATCCATATTCCCACACATAAGCTCAGCTGTGCCATGCCCTGTATTTCGCAGCAGATTCGCTTTTTGGGTCAGACTCTCAGCAGTTTACGGAAGAAACAACAAATGTGGATACTTTTATGATACAGAGAACACAGAGAAATGTTTCCAGAGGGAGAATGAATGAGCTGAAATAAAGAGGTGCGTAGGAATATGGAAGTTCTCTGATTAAGAACATGTAGTGCCAAAGGAGAGGGCTGTCTGGCGACAAGGTAAAGCAGTAAGAATATGTTCAATATAGAATACATTTAAATTCACATAGACTTTTTAAGGTAGGACTTTTTTTATGTGGGTAAAATACATGTTGCTGCTGGCCCCCATCCACAGCAGTACATAGCTTAGCCTCCATGGCAGTACTCCTGTCTGTTTCACTAAATGAGGAGCATGCCACCTGGCATCTACTGTGTGTAATACACTGATTATGTATAAGTACCTCATACAACCCCACTTGAAAAAATCTGAACTGTCCCTTTAATATGAACTGTCCCTTTAATATGAACTGTCCCTTTAGTTATCTTTTAAATTTTGGCTTCAAATAACAAGAAACAAAAGAAAAAGTGAAGCAGGTGATGGTGGAACATACAGCAACACCTACATGTGGTTTTGAACTCTGTGGCAAAGCACAAGTGGTTTCATGGCCTCAGGTGCAACAGGCAGCCAGTTTCCTTGTTCCCACAGCTTCCTTGAACTAATCACACTAAGCAAACATACTGTATATTATGCTTGAAGGGCAGCCAGTGTTTGTACATGAACAAAACAAAGTACAACATTCTGTCACTCGAGATGGAGTCTGCCCAACACCGAGCTGTCACACAATCCCACTTGTTCTGTGAAAAAGTCAGAGCGGGGTATAAAGCACTTGGCAGTTTCACTGGAAGAATCGTTTTTCCTTTTTTTTTTTTTTTTTTTTTTTTCCCTTAAAGTAAAGCAGCCTTGAAAAAAAAAAAGCTCAGAGGTTGTCAACTAAAAGAAATAGGGGGACACAGTGCAAATAGGTGCTGATTTTAATACCTTGATTTCAACATGATTATACAAGAGAAAATTAACCAATATACAGGAGATTTATGACCGATAGAAAATTGTATTTATTATACTTTCCAAGATACATTCTATTCATTTGTAATGTCAATAAACACTCATAATTTTAACGTAACAATACTTTTTAAATAAGGACCGGATAGAGTTAAGTTGATAAAAGAATTTCGAAATAGAACCTGTCTTGACAATATAACCTCAAACTAAATAAATTAAACAAAATTATCTGAAGCCATCATGACCGAGCATTTTTTACTAATATTGCACATGGTGTTTTATGATATGATTCGGCCCAGATCTAACAATTTAGAGCTTCAATTTCCTCGTCCTACACACAAATGCCTCCACTCTCATCCCAACAAGTCTGGAACCATATCAAAGTTTAATGCACATTTATTTTGGTTGCATAATGTTAATAAGAAACCTTTTACAAGATACTGTGGGAGATATAAGAATAAGGAAACTGCTTGAAAACTTCACAGACTCTATCAGGCCTCGGCTTGTCGTGCGACACAATAAAAAGGAAACACCACAGATCACATTTCACAACCCTCGTCCGGCGGGTCGAGTTCTTCAGCAAACTGAGAGAAACAAGAACCCTTGAATCGACTCAACAGTCACTTCTGGTGGCCTGAATTAGCTCTGATGCATCATTCTATCAAGTCCTTTCCACTCTCTGTGTATTATTCTTTTTAAATAATACCAATAACTCTTTAAATAATCCTGCATAGAAAAATAAATTAACTATGTTGTTAAATTTTTTTTAACTACGAATTGAGAGCTGACAAGGGGAGGTGGATCACCGATTGAATTATATTAGCGGTTTGTTTGACAATTCTGGCTTGTAGTCTCTTGATGATGATGCTCCGTCGTACAGTGTGTGTGCGCGCGTGTAGATGTTTGTCCTTCCTTGTAATTTACAAACCAGTCCCACAGATACAAATAATGTAAGACTTACAAAATAAATTCCAGGTTACGCTTACATGGCAAGCAGCTTTGTAAATTTTTTATCCTTGGGTTTTTCATTTTTCAGAAACAACGTCCTCTGACAGTGTTATGTGCCGTTAGATTTCACCCAAAACATACAGTTACTGTAAGTAGCAATTTTGAAGAGAAACACAACTCCATTCAGAAGACACTATATTTAACATGGCTCTTTACACAAAGAGAACAAGTCATGAAATCATTCCCCAAAAGAGTTTTTTTTTTCGCGATGCCTTAAACGGGAGCCGCTCAGCCTCCCGGCAAAGAGCAGGTGTACTGCTACTGGTGTGTAATCCAGACAAGGTGGCAGAGAGTCTGCAGCCGACTCCAGAGGGCATCCCCAAGAACAAACAGATATCCCCGCAAATAAAAAAAAAAAGTAGCAAAGTAGCATCCATTGAGTCACCAACTCTGTTAATCTCATCCCAGAAGCGGTGATTTTGGATACTTTCCAGAGCAAAAGAACAACAACCAGCGTGCCCTCCTTTTTTCTTTTTTCTCTTTTTTTTTTTTTTTTAAACGAGGGTTGAAGACGGCGAGGTATATTCTCAAGCACTGTTTTCAAGACCCTTTGATTTGGTTGGAAAAACAAAAGGAGGAGAAAAAGGAACAACAAGAACAACAAAAATAAGAAGATAAGTACCCATTTCAATAGCAGCAAAAAAATACTATGACTGTCTGGTTGCTTTTTAGGGTGTCCTGTAGTATGTATGTGGGATTCATACATGTAGTGGCATGAATAATCCAAAAGGTCTTTAACTGTGAAATAGATCCACGCTGATTCTAGTAATAGCTTTTGTAGTGTGGAGCCATTTTGTCCATCTCTGCATTGGTCATTAAGGATTTCCAGAAGGCACTTTTTCGCTGTGTGTGTGTGTGTGTGTGTGTGTGTGTGTGTGTGTGTGTGTGT
>JAPZEB010000026.1:3587696-3600115 GCA_029783705.1 Chaetodon striatus | reverse complement strand
TGACACGGCGTCCAAGAACGTAAACAACCAACACAGCCAGGGTACCTTGCGTGTCATATGTCAACGTGGAAAGTCCATGCCCAAACGTCGATATGTGACAATGTCAGAGTGAGAATGTGTTGGTTACATTTATATGTTATTATGTAGCTGATATGGTAAAACTCTGTTTCTTCATGTATCAACATCACTGTGCTTAACATGCTGGTGTAGCTTTAGGCACAAAAACCATTTGGATAGTTACCAGAAGATCATGTTTTGGCTTCAAATACACAGTTGTGGTAGCACAGTCCCAGCTAGAAATGTGGTGATGTTGTAAAAAAAAAACAAAAACAAAAAACAACTGCTTTTGGTTGCTAGAAATCTGCTGCAGCTTGGCCTCTTGTCTAGATCTCACGCCATCCACCATCCTGTCCACGTCCTGATGACAAAGTCAGCCCATAAACTACATCATTTTAGAGACATTGACATGATTTGTATGAAAAGTACAAATGTAATGTATCCATGGTTTGGAGAAATGTACAATGTCAACATTTTCTTCTGACAACTTGGCTATGGCTAAACTAAAATGAACAGATATATGGGCGGCAATTCAAAGATCTGGAACCAAGCTAACACGATGTTTAGATGTGTGAAAATAAATGTCCTCGCCATGGTCAAAGTTTTCATTTAAATGTAATCCACTGTAACTCCTGCTTGTATAAAATGCTTGTATAAAATTGTGTGTGTCTCTGTGAGCTGAACTTGAGCTTCAGCTGACCACTTAATCAAAGCCTAATCAAATAGGCTGAAGTTATCTCTTGTGCTGCAAAAGTTTGTAATTCTCACTCTTAAATGTGTCACACAGCTCTCTGTGCTCACATTTATTGCATCCAACCGTGTCTTATTGCTTCTAATTTACCATAAATGTGCCTGTATTTCATCCGCGTCTTTAGTTTGGTTAAGAATCCGTTTGCTGCGTTGGTAAATTTCCCCACTGGGTTAAAGTCTTGAACTTGAAGTATCAGCTCAATTTGAAAGCTGTTATATGCCTCTCGGTCTGTCAAGGAATTTGGAATAAAATATGTTTAATTATAGCAGTGAAAATAAAATTGACCTTAATGTCTCAGTTAAGCACATTGGACTCCCTTACCTCCCTATCTCTGGCTCTTCCTGTCTCATCACCATCCAACAATGTCCTGAATACTTCAATAAAGTGCTTACAACCTATATTTCTGAGCCAAGTATATCTGTCACACTCTTAATTACCCTATCAGTCTCTCCCTCTACCTCCTGTCAGTCCCTTATCCAGCCCTGTTGTATTAAAATCAAATTTACATTATCACTAAAAATCCCAGCGCTATAACCGTCTTATTTAAGTGCACTGACACCCTTCCTAATCATGCTCCGCTCCGCTCCGCTCTCTCAATCCTCTCCGTTTAACAGTTCATATTATGCATGAATCAAATTTATATCACCCCCAAATGTCTTACTTAACTGCATCTGCCACCTTCCTAATCAGCCCCTCACACTTCCCTGGTAATCTAAACAACCACAGAGCTTCGACATCAGCAGAAACAATGACGGTGTCTGCTTTATTTGTAAGAAGTAGCGCATCCCATCAAATATTAACAACGTGCTCGCTGGAGAGGAGCGCCAGCCGCTTTGTAGTTGCGACTTGACAACGTGAGTGAGGAAATTGGGTTGGAAGGGCCGGTGTTTTCTGTTTGAAGGGGGGCTTGTAATCAGTGCCTGGGTTCATTAGGGTGAGATGAGCTCGTGATGAATCACCAATCACAAAGAGCTGCAGGGCTGGGTGGGGCCGTTTAGCATTTCGATTACATCATCATGTTCACATTCAATTCGTACATCTGAGACGGCTCTGATTTAATAAAGCGTAAAGATAAATGACTTCCGGAGAAGACTGTGTAGGGTCACATAAAGTTCATGCTCTGGTTTGTTTGTGGCACATGTACAGAATATCTACATGTGCAGCATGTGAATACACAGGAAATAATCACAGCCACTTTAAAAAGGCATGTTTGCAGTTATTAGAGCAACCAACCAAATGACAGAGCACTGCTGCTGAATGAAGAAATAGTACTTAAAGTATCAAAAGTAGAAAATGGTGGCTTATACTGTATATGTGACGGTATCAGATTGTTAATATAGCTTAAGAACATTGTTCTGTTGTTGTAGCTGGTTGAAGTGGTGATTGTTGTCACTATTTTATACACTGTTAGGTAGTTCAGTCCTGATTTAGGACTTTGTCCCCTTGAAAGGGTCACAAGGTAAATCTGAGGGGTTGTGAGATGAGATGAATCTGAAAAGCAAAAGTAACAATTGCTTTAAATGTGATGGGGTAAAAGTCCAAGATTTGCTTCAAAAATTAAGTGGGGTAGGAAAGTAGAAGAACCACGAGGCCCAGACACAACAAACCGACTTCAAAAAACTACTAACAGTGAAAGCCGAGTTGTGCCATTGTGCCGTCTCATGTTGCCTGTGTCTCGGCCAAAAAGTTGCACATCAACACACTGGGAAGACTACAGCCGACAGTCAACCAGCACAAACGTTATGCGCCTGCGTGAGAGGAGGTAACTCTCTACACCAGCAGACAGTGGTAGTCTGTATTTGTCATTCAAAAAGGAAAACCGGACGATTGTCTTGATGCTAGTTAGCCAATTAGCATGTTAACAACACAATCCAGTGTTGAAAGAACAGAGCATATTTACTGTGCACCATTGAGCAAAAACACAAAATGTTTCTGCTAAAGAGTTCAGTGGCCAAAGAAAAAGGATCTTACCTTATATAACAGGTTTGTTCTGGTCTCACTTTCTCTTGACTTTAGCTGTTTGTTTACTTATGTCACTTTCATTTTCTCTTCTTGTGCGCTGAACTCAACTGCAAATCAGAGGGATTTCATTCCCCGACGGGCTCTGCCACCTCCAATGACAATTCAACGTGCTGAATCCACCAAAAAAAAGCAGATGAAGGCCAGTGGTATGGGACGCACTGCAGTGACTAGGGCGACTGACGCTCACTCACAGCCCAACACTGAACGATGCCCGACCACTGGCTTGGTGCGTCAGGGCCTTTAAAGGGGCCCTTTTATGCTTTTCCTTTTCTTTTTTTTTTTGTCATATACATGTATAATATTATAATGAATTGAGGTTAATATTAAACATAGCTAAATTTTTGAGGTAAATGAGGTATATGTGTGTAAAAGTAATCCCCATGAGCAAAAACTTTAAATACTCTTTACAACATTACCATGTTTTTTTTTTACTTCTGAGACAAGATGATGTCAGATAAAATCTGTTACTACTTTATTTGGTCATCTGCTCTGGACACATTGCTGCATGTGTTTGTATCACTTACACTGCTACATGAAGCCACATGTTAAAGTCAGGGAAACATCTAAACCTGGTTGCTAATGTTGTTAATTTCTCCCTAGTTTCGGATCATATTCCTGCTGGAGCATGTCCAGTTTGGAAGACTCTGATAAACAAAGAGAGAGGAAACGGTGTGTCTATAATGAAAAGAGATTTTACCCATTTGTAGTTAAATTTGTAGTAAAGTTGCAGTGATTGGACAAAATTGCAAGGTTATACAGGATTCATGGGTATTGCCTGAATATGTGCTAGTTGTTGCAATCGCAACACTGCGATATCCTGGAAAGACTCATTAAGCATGTAAACATGTTGAAGTAGAAGCCCAAAATACAATTATGAACCTGAAAACGAACATAATAGGTCTTCTTTAAGGTTGTACTGTACAGTGCTAGCAAATATACTTGGCATTGACCTTTTTGTTATCATTTGTGCTCAATTTCTTATCAGTCTGGTGACAGTCTAAATCAGAGACTTGATCTCTATTTTCATTTTTCATGTCATTTTTTTTTTCTTTTTACATTTTTGCAAAAAACAAAATTGAGTATATTAAGACTGATAGCGTTTTTCCTAATTAGTGTGAGTTGGCTCTGCTGTGCCTGGTTGCACTTAAAAATCTGTGGCCTTGACATTGTTCACCTTTGTATTTGTTGCAGTATACAAAAGGAAACCATTTGCTGTGGTAATGTGAAGAAAGATGTGAAGTGAGGAGTGAATTTGCATCAGTCCAGTGGCGTCATTCAATAACTGATGACAAGTTAAAATGAAAGGCGGCATCCACAACACCCCAGTGATGCCACTTTAACAGGTAATGACACCAGATCAGTTTGAGAGGTGCTTAGCGAGTGAGTACACAAGCAGGGGGAAAAATAAAAAATAAAAATATGTGCTCTGCTGAGAATTTCAATTGGATTGCAGCTTATGTGTTTGATTACATTTCCATTTTATTGTGTTAAGGAAGGAGTGATGAAAAAGGTTGATGAAAATGGATACACACACACGCAGGTATGATTAAATTTGGCTTTGGAATAGCGGTGAGGCAAGGTGGGTGTGCATATTTTACACACCTTACATTCAGGAGTAGATTACAGGTGTTTGACTGACATGCTTTACTAGGTTTGTGTGTATCTGCAGCCAAAGAAAAACACCCACCATGCTTTGAGAAAACACCACAGACACAGAGACGTACAGTACAGAAAGATACTTGGCATACGGGAGTGTAGGATTCTAACTGGCACATTGTAACTGGAGTATGTGTCTGAGCCAAAGCTTTAACTAACTATGGGGAACAAAACTGTGGCACCATAAAGGTCCAGCTGCTCTGAAATCAAAGTAATGACGACAGGAAGGAGGTTTATGCTTTCAGCGGCAACTTTATTAGCCTTCAGAACAGTCTGAATTCTATGTGGCATGGATTCAACAAAGGAAACATTTCTTAGGGATACTGGTTCATGCTGGGAAGCTTAATTAGGTTCCCATTGTTTTTGGCCAGGTGTTCATTCTGCACACATTTCTCCATGTTATTCTAACGGTGCTCTGCAGTGGTTCCTAACCTGTGGGTCGAGCCCCCCACAGCGGTTCAAATGATAAATTTTAGGGTTTGAGAGATTATTAAAGGCAGGCTGTTGCACCAGCTGTATGTAAGTTCAAATGTAGCCTGGTTGCACTGTAAATCATTACTATGGTGTGATTTATACATTATTAAAGTAAAAGTGGTTGGGCCACAGAGATAACACAAGTCTAACAACTAAATACTTACGCATGCCCCTAGGGAAGGTGTAAATCATAAAGTGTCATAGAATTATACTCACCAATGGTAAAACAGCAGTTTCTCTCCCACACAGTGCATCATTGTGATCTTACTGAGACCCAACTGAGACCTCATACAATGCTTCATGTATCTTGTGAAACTGCACACACAACAATTTGTATGATATAGTACAATTTAGCATCCTATGAATGATGTTACTCAAAGTTATGCCAATTAGGTTTAGGCTATTAAAGTTATGTAGGTCAGGTTTAGGAGAAGAGACATAGTGATGACCAACATGTCCTCATCCCAAGTTGTCACGTATTGCTACTTTGTTAGTAGACTTTCATGTCTACATATTACGCACTAGGTATCCTCATGTATCTGCTGTTGACATTTCAGGATGCAGCAACCTATGCTGGGGTGTTAACAAAAGCACATGGTTAGGTGGAGAGAAAGGTGGAGGTTGAGAGTTTGGCTCTGTATTCATACAAGAAGCAGGAGTCCAGGGTTTGTTAGACCCATCCACCACCCCTCTCACCTGCCCTTTATTGACGTGCCAGCTCCTGATATTACGTCGTCACGATTGGCATTTCAAGCTGATGCCGTCCAGCCGAATTATGAACTCAAGCCACCCGTCTGTGTAGCATACTGCTGTGAGAGATGCCGTCCGGCTGTACGGTAGTGTATCATACCACAGCAAAAGGTGGCTTTTTGCATCTGTGTCTGACGCCGAAATCAATGACAAAGCGACTGTATTTGATTGATTTGGAATGAGAACAGGCTGAGATGACATACCTTAAAATAATGCAAATAATGCAAAGTACACTTAGTTTCCCAGAGTCCTCAAAATTGGTGTGCTTGGGGAAAATTCTTTGCTCTTTACCCATCTACCACTACAACCTTTGATCACTGATTGGTTATGACCAATCAGTGATCAAAGATAGTTATGTCTTTTTGTCCAAATACATTTATGCTATTCAAAGGCATGCCTGTTTTTGTCAGTGTCCCTTTTATCTTTGTTGTTTTTCTTGTAAATCCTTGTTGTTGTTGTTTTTTCTTTATTAGGAGAAATATTCTAATCAAAAAAGGGGAAACATGTCTCTGATTTAAGACCAGACATATGCAACAGATGACAATGGGCTGCAAATCGAGACAGTTTTGTTTCAAGGGTTTACGAGCCTTAAAGGTATCACAGGGGTGCACAGAGCCATTGCAGGGGGTTGCACATGTAGAGTTGCTCTAAACTGGAAAGACCTTTATCACAGCAGACATTTGTGGAATAGAGCCACCATTACTATTTCACATATATTTTTTCATGTAGGGATGATAAAGAAATAATAAAGCTCTAATAAGGCTATCAAGACATGGGGGTGTCATATTTTCGGCCTCCAAGGAAGGGCATGAAAAAAACACTTGGCCTTATTTAAGGATATTTTTGCTTTCTTAATGTATTTTACAGGATGCTGTGCCAGGATGTGGCACCGACTGCAAACCAGTGGGGCATCACTCAAGTGGAAAAAGACAATTTTATTGGGAAGGACAGTTGGAAAGGCAGGATCGCTGTGTGATAGCTTTATTGGTTTGGGGTTTTAACTTGCACAACATGAGGTAACCATTCAAGATACATGTTTCCAGGATTTAAGGTTTTCTTGGAAGTTTAAGTCTTTGTATCATGCAAACAATCACAGGCACCTTAATGAGAAAAATCTATAGATCCCTTGTGATTGGAATGAACATTGTTGGGAATCTTGGTAAACAAACTAGAACTTTGGGGCCTATGATATTCTTTGTTATGAATGCATCACAGGTTGCCAATATGACAATATATTGTGGTACGGGAATAAAGGCCCCAAAGCCACCCAATCTGTAGCCCTAAATGAAGACTTTTTTTGTGACTCCTAGTTTGTGGAAATTGATTTAACCCTTTCTTGTGAAGTGAAGTCTTTGAAATTCTTACAGAGTGCAATTTTCCACATTTCAGCCCTAAGGGAGTTGGAAAAACAAATAAAATGCACATACACACAGGCAGACATCCAACCACCCACTCACACATGAAGAAAATCAACCATGTCTGCTTAAATCATATCAAATCACCTACTCTTAAAATTATGCATGAACAAACCCAGGCTTGAATATATAAAATCTACACATATACAAGACCTAAAACATTTACGCAAATGCAAAAAGCAGGCACATGTGCAAGTAAGCACACACACAAGAGGTAGACTTGAATCCCCATCACTCACAGACCCATTCCAGCTTACACTTCGACTCAGTGTACATCAGGAGAATGTAGATCTACAAGGTGTTCATTTGTTCATTATTTACACACTTTTATCAATGTCAACCCCAGCATGCATCTGTGCTACATCTAAATTAAAATTAAATTTTGTTCCTGCTTTCACGGCACACAGTGGACATTTGAAATGGACCGGGGAAAGACATAATAAATAAGAGGCAATGTTAAACACATGATAAAATAAGAGAGAGCTGGTAGAGTAGGTTATACTTCACAACCTTTCCCATAAAGAACCAGAGCCTGTGAATGTTACAGCACTTATTTTTAACTTCAAATATATGGAAAGTCTGTGGGGACAAATTTTTTATTCTTTCAAGATTCCACCTGGGTGGTATAAGGGTTATTTTTTATTATTATTTTCATTACAATATAGAAAGAAGGAAACATTAAAAATACTTATTTCTTTAGACGAGATTTCAATTTCATGCCAGTGCTTATAGTACAGGACTGAAGGTTTTTTCTAGGTGTGGTGCATGTGGATCTTCCCAAAGCACAATTTCAAGTTTATTTGTCATTTCAACTTAAAAAATTGCAGTTGATATCAAATATTGTTTCTGCATGTCAGTAAAAACTGACAAAACTTAAGTCAAAATAGAAAAGGATCACAACAAAAACATAAAATCATCTACTGTATGGGTGTATCAAAATGTTAGAACAATAACAGATCTGAGTATGTCAGAATATATCCATATATATAACCCATATAGCAAAAGTAGATTAAACAATATTGTACAGGTGCATCAAGGAAACTATAAGCTGGATATGAGACAATTTTACAAAGCCTTTATGCTAAGCTAGGCTAAAATTGTCCAGGTTCCAGTTTTGTACTTAACCCATATATATTTATCTTCTCATTAAGTCTTAAAAGGATAGTGAAAGGTGTATTTATTATTATTTTTAATAATAACAATAACTTTTAAAATGTAAGTAAGTAAGACCATTTCAAGGCAAAATCTAATGCAGAGGGGAATTAGCTAAAATCAACAACGGATTGTTACCAGCAGCTCTTTAACAGTTTTCCTCACAGCTACAACAATGAATTTGAGAATACCACCAGGTATTACCTTAAAAGGTCTTTTCTATTCAGTTAATGGCAAACAACAGTGGGATGTCTGGCAGTCAGATGGGAATAAAACTGGAATTAGCAGTCACATGGGAAATGCTGAGGCTGAAGAGCATTCAAAGAGGGGTAATACAGAGGCTTTCCATATCTCTCTGCTTTAAGCAATGAAGCCGGAAACAAATCACAAGATCTAAATGGCTCCACTGGGAATCAAGTGGGATCAGTTGGTGAGTGTTTTGCAGGTTTAAGGGCCCCCTGGGACTCAACATGGGATTTGTTGGAATTCGTGTCAATGGAAGTAAAAAGGGGCTTTAGGAATTGTGTCAGATTTGTTAGGTTATCCAAGAAATCCAACTTGGGGAACAGACGGCACCTCTGGGAATCAAACAGAGCTTCAATGAGGATGCTGACATGAGATTCTTAACAATAGTTGGCCTTTGGTTCTCTACCATTTACATGTAACATGTTAATGGAAGGCTTAAAACTGATTTAATGTGTTTTTCCCAAGATGAGATACAGCTGTAAAGACAAACTTTATTACATACATGATATTGCATGGTACTTTACTCCAAGTATCTTTGGAGTGTGTTATTAAAGCTACATGATCCCCTTATTTACTTTATTTTGTCAGGTTCTCCTCCAATTGAAGTGGTACCAAGTATCCACAACACAAAAAGTAACTGTCATCTTTCAACAGAACTGTACTAACAGTGCAACCTGGGTCTCATCCATCACTCCTCGAGCAGCCCAGTTTCCAGAAGAAAATGTTGTATGTTTTTGCAAACCCTTGATAGCCTACATAACATTTGTAAGTTTCACACATAGCACATCAGCAGGAGGGAATGTTGGATGGCAAGTCACCCAGCCGAGACGTCTGCCAAGCTGCAGACCACAGTGCATGACCAAGAAACAACAAAACCAGTTGATTTTTAGCGAATCATTGCTACGTATCCAGCAGCTTTTTAGTCGTCAAACGTGGTTGTTGTTTTGTGAACCACTGCTTTGTTTCAAGCAACTTTTCAGCCAACACAAGTGTGTGTTTTTTAGTGACCCATCATCATGTTACCACCAGGGACAGTGCTTTGAAAAGTAGTTGTGTTTTACTAAGCCATTGCTGCGTTTTCTCCCAGAAAACAAAAGACAAAAGTGCAGACAAAAGCAGGTATTTTAAGTCAAAACTTTATTCATTTCTAAGCATAACCAAGTGTTTTTTGTGCCTAAACCTAACTGCTTGTTAACCACAGCAATGAAATGTGAAGTTGAAATAGTACATGACAATTTGGAAATGTAATGAATGTGTGATTTGCTGAAACATACAATGCCAACATTAATTCTGGTGATTGGGTTGCATAGAGATTGCATACACGTGAAATCTGCTAATTATAATTTTGTACTCACATCTGGAGCCTCAGTACATGAGTACATGATCGGTTCAAATATTTGATTACCAAATTATCAGCGCTAAAGTAAAAGGTGAAGTCAAAATGAGTATACACTGCACTGCAGAGCTATGGAGAGGTAGACCTTGAGCTAAATTGTAAGTGCACTAAATAATGTTCTGTGTGCTATGTGGCTTTACACTTTTACTGACGCTTGTTAAGTCATAACACTAGTAAACCAACTGCAGTGACTGAACAGTATCACTATGACTGTAATGCACAGTTTACAGATAGGTGATCCAAATGATGGTATAACTTAATGTCTAATAACAAGTGTCCAGGGAATACGATGACATTTACAAGTGACACTTTGCAAAGCCCTGCCCCTTTGTGATGGTCTGTTGAGCTGTTGGAGCTAGCATTGAGTCCACACTGTAACTAACTGCACTCCCTGAAGGAATATGATCATATTTTTGGAAAAATGAAACAGTGATTCCAGAGAGAAGCAGACAGAGGGGTCTACAGTCTGTGTTTGAAGGATATATCCAGGATGTCAAACTGAGTAGCAAAAACAGGTTAAAGACATGATATTTAGAGGCTTAAACCTAACTATAGGCGACACGTCACAGTGTAAGTGAAACACCACATCACTGACAATCGAGACAGAAGGCAATGAATTTAAAGGTAAACTGATATTCACCCAGCTGTGTGTCATCACAGTGTGTGCATATGAACAGTCCTTGGCTTCCCCATGCAGCCGTAGGCAAAGTTCCCTGCTCCCTTCACGGGTCCCTGTAGAGCAGGGTAGGTCTTTATTCACTGGTATGATCATTTAAAAGCAAAAGCAGCATTTGAAACTTTCAGTAGGCTGTACCTTCACTTGCTGGCCAGCTAATGTTAGCTAGCCAACCCTGACCCTTTTGGTTTTGGGATGGGGAAGAAATGTATATCTCCTTCCAACCTCTCAAAGTAAGTATCATTAATACACGTGTCCCAGGCACAATGTTTAGCTCAAAATCCAGCCTGAAAATGAAAGAAATCTGAAATGATTGCACAAGCACAACCATGTAGTTGTTGGACCCTGTCGGAGCTGGTCAATAGTACAAAGTATACAGTGGTTACTCTACGTTCAAGAGGCGGAACTTGGCAAAGGGTCAACTGACAGGTAAACTTTCACTCTACTATTACTTCCAAAGAAACAGTTTAGATGTCCTGAGTTAATGCCTTTGCACGCTGAGTCCTCACTTACAACCTCACCTTTTATCAATGATATTTGCACACTGAGTCTGAAACTTTTGTCCATCATTAAAATTTTCAGAACATAGTTGATTTTCTGCTTTTTTCATCCAAGAGGCAGTGAAGAAACATGTTGTCTGAACACAGCTGCAACAAGACAAAGGAACTGGGTGCACAGAATCATTTCATAACTCAGATAGCTCACTTTCAGCAGGTCAGATAGTAATATTCAGGTGGATGATGACGAAGAGGAGGAGGAAGTGGACTGTTCACATAATGTGGAGGACAGCTCCACCCCTTCATGCAGCTGTGGTGCCAAATGAAAGACAGGGAGGGAGTGGTGACAGACTGATCGGTAACTCCAATGGAGAGAGGCAAAGGAGGAAATGTGTCTCTCCATGTTGTACCGTATTGTGAATTTTCAAAACGAATACAATCATAAAACGTGTCAGAATCAATGTGCAAGGTTTGTGTGTGTAACAATTTTTTTTGGATGACGGATTAAAAAAACAACCAAAAAAACAGACTCAGTGTGCAAAGGCCTTTCTGTTGGAGGTTTTGTTCTGTGTCCCAAAACAAACTGATAATGTTCATTCATCAACGCATCCCAGCCTGATTTCCTTAATTATATTCATAATATCCTTGTCATCTTATGTAATCCACTTTACATTTTCCTACCAGCACAGTGAATGTTTCTGAATCCACCAAACTTCTGACTCTAATCTGGGACAAAAATAACACAAAGGTGTGATTACATCCATAGTTTCAGAGGAGTATTTGTATTTAGTCATAGAAGGCTACTGTCAGGCTAAAAATGTTCAATACTGAATTCCCAAACAAGCACGAGTCAATGTAAAAAAAAACAAAAAAAAACTTAGTATTGGTAATAGTGTTGGTGGCAGCCTCTCATGTTGTCAAACAAGATAGTAAAGTTGGCTTATGGATAAAGTTAAAATAACAACAATCCTTTGTTATCCTACATTAAAAGCTTATTTTAGCCTTTAAAGAATTAGAAAGAAATCCTTCCTCAACTCAAAAATCTGCTGCATTATAATCAATAAACCTTTATTTAGCTACTTTTGCTGTTCTACAAAGCTGTGCAGCACTTATACTAAGAAATATTATAAATGCATCACTTAAAAGAATATTAATTTGTTGCTTTATGTAACATTGAGAAGATCCAGTCTGTATTTTGTCTTCGAAATAATTCCTTTTTGTACTTTTATAGTGTGTTTTTGACTACATAATTGCTTTTATCTACTTCCTGTGTGTGTGTGCGACTGCACAGTCTGGATTTTCTCTTAAGAGCACAGCTCACACACAC
>JAPZEB010000026.1:3558676-3572561 GCA_029783705.1 Chaetodon striatus | reverse complement strand
AAATCTTTTACATGATTTAGGCATTAGAGGAAAAGCTCAGAGATCACTAAACCTTTAAGGTTGTACTGAATTTCATACAAGTCTATAAGTACCACAAATGCCAACATAATGTGTTAGAGAAAGTTCAGGGCATCACCAAAATCAAGTGTTCCAGTAAGCCATGACCAAAGAATGTGTATAAAGATGGACATATCTCCACTTACTCTTACTCCACAAAAATGAAGTCAAAATATCCCAGATATAGCTGCTACCATCTTGTGCTGCTGACTTCATTTGGAGTTAGAATCTGCACAGAAGAGATTCCCGTGGGATCTATTTCCCACCCGTACACCCATCCGATCAGTCTTGAGTGGCGTGATTGGTCACAAGCACACTGATTGGCACATATAGCTGTCAATCAAATAACCAATTAAAACCAAACTTATTAGAAAAACAAACACTTGAACATACAAGAGTGTGTTAAGAACTACTTGAAATGACAGAAACCATCTTGTAGAAAAATGTATTTGACATGTACTTTGAGATTTTAGTTTGGTCCATGTCCCATCTGCTAACATGGAGGGGTTATGACCTATACTGCAGCCTTCAACCAGGGGTAATAGAAATGTTTTGGCTTTACTACTAGCTACTACTGCCACATAAATTCAGTTTTTTTTACACAGGATATAAAACTTCTTTGACATAGTAGCCTAAACAAAACCTTAAAAACTACAATAGTCCACACAGTAGGGTGCAGAGCTACACAGAAGCAGAAGTGCTGGAGCTGTTCAGAAGCACACCAAACAATGCACGTGGCACAGCTGCACCTGGTGGAATGGTCTCTACCAGCTCCCTGGGGTTTGAAATTTATCAGCAGATGCCCCGATTCAAAATGGGAGCGGACCTTTCTATGGACGTTAGTTTTTGAGCCAAGACAAAGGCCAAAATGTGGCTTGTGACAGGTGGTAAGGTGTCTTGTTTTCAATTTCCAGAAATGCCATTTGCTTTATGCTTTTGCTACGTGATTTTGTGAATGACTTGCGGCCAGTGTTGTCACATTAAATTTGTCTGTAATGCAGTGATATTACACCTTATTGTTCATAAATTCAGTAATCACATCACATTCACTGCATATTGAGCAGGCAGAAGAAAAAAAAAGCACCACGCTATCTAATGAACCTGTGGAGGGGCTGTTCAGTCTGGACAGTATCGTGCTGACTCCAAGGAGGAACCAATAGTTTGAGGGACTCCTTCTCATGAGGTATTACCAGTGTTTTAGTGATAAACACGTCAAATAAGCTGGACAAGGGTGCTATAAAGTCATGGTTGGGTTTAGTTCAGTCTGGCACTGACTTTCAATCATGTGGGAAAACTGATCATACTATCGCTGTCATATTTGCTTATAAACTTATATCTGGATGCAGGTGTGAAAAACGATGTAGCGACATAAGAATGAAGGCAAATGCTTTTTAAGGCTTAAGTGGATGTGGAAGGCGATCTTCCGAAGATTACTGTGAATTAATGTCATTACACACAACAAAATTCCATGACTGTTCCGACACTTTCAATGATTTTTACTAATTCTGTGACTTTGCCACCCTGGAAAATTAGACTGTGAGTTTTCCTTTTTTTAATTGGCAATTTTGTGACAATGCATGTCAGGTGATGTTGCGGAGTAACATCAAAGTAATGTAATGAATACTGTAATGGATTACTTTCTACAGGGAGTAATTATGTAAAATTATGAATTACAAAATTTAATAGTAAAGACTCAGTGAAGGAACAATGCAGAGGACCTTTCCACAGCATAGTCACTTCTTGGCTCAATTCAAACTGACACAAAATCATCTGACCTTAAATTTCCAATCACTCAGAAGGCTACAGAAACAATGTCACAATACAAACAGCTTGGCATTCGAAGTGAGATTAATTTGGCTCATCGGCTGCATTCACTGGCAAATGTTTTAATAGCATGTTAGCTAATTGATATTGCTGCCTATCCTCATCTGAGTGACATATCTGGCAAACATTACAACGTACCGCTCGTGGGTTGAACACCGGTGCTGCACATTGTTATCTGTCTCAGGTTTCCAGCTATCACCTTCCACCTGCTGATGGATAGGAAGCTGGCAGCATTGAGGCAGTAAATAGCTAAATATAGAAGCAAGGTTACAATAGTCCAGTGTGTCTGTGTGTCACTATACAGAGTTATAACTGACCACTCTGGTGTGTTCAGAGTTGTGTGTGGTAATTTCACAGCAGCCTGATGTCATTTGAACATGATTTATAGTAAAAAAAAGTGTCTCATTGTACGTAAAGGCCCTGAGCTGTGCAGCACTTTAACTTGGAGGCTCCAGATTTATCACATATCTGTCCGCCTGCCGTCAGATGGCTGCTGGGATTTAATTAACTGATTAACTTTAATTAGCCTGCCTGGGAATCACAAGCAACAGTAACTTGAAGATTAAGTACTTTTGGATATTTTACACAGCTCTAAAGGGAAACACTGAAATGAAAATGTACTATTGTGTGCTTTTAGGATTATCTTGGAATACAGCCTAAGGACTTCACTTTTTGTTTGCTCTTTCGCTGTCAGTTATTCTAACAGTCAGCATCTGTCATGTATTTACGAGAAGAAAAACATTGACAACAATGCTAAAACGGTAAAGAGGTATTATGCAACAGACTGCACAGATTCAGTGGGAGTTCAACCAGAAATTTTCTAACAGACTGCTTAAGAATAAAAAAGACTTTAAAGGATGTGATTCTTTTTTAATTTGTTGAGTAACTAACCACTAACCAACCAAGAAACATCATAAAAGTGAAACATGCTAACAAATATGCCTGTATTAAACCAGGGCATCCCACGGAGTGCATCTCCACTGTACAGTTACATGTACATTATGAGAAGAAAGTCAGGCCAGGCCACATTTCAACGACCACAGACCACTGGCTGTCCATTATTTAAAGTAGCCACGTGTTGATTTGCTTAGCCTCTCACTGGTGGTCATGATGGCAGGGCTGTAGGAAAGTTTAAACAACTCTAAGTCTCCAAGTCAAGACAGAATCCAAATGGTTCAAGATCAAGTCCAAAAAAAAGAGAAACCCAGCTGTTATTATCAATAATAAACTGATTTTCATTCTCCCCTCCAGACTTTGGCCTTTACCACATTTCCTGCCAGCATTGGCAGCTTTGAAACTGCATCTATACTTGTCAAACATGTCATAAGCTAAAATTTGCAAAAAATGTAACTGATTGTTGAATCAATGAATAAGGGAGGAAAAACATTTTTACAGACTTTTTGTTAGTAGCTAGTCAGCAAATTCAAAGATGCTGTCAATATTTGGACTTCAGCATTTCTAAAATCCTGGCCACGATTTGATACATATCCACATCACCAGTTTGACTGAATGTCTTTTAAGGTGTTTGTGTAGAATAAGCAAAAAAAACAAACATCACTATTCACATTTTTTTTGTATTTCAAAGTAGTAATTTAGGAAGATAACTCTGAGGCTAAGCCAAGCTCTGGCTAGTAACCATGGAAGACTAGCCAAACCCTACTACTTTCAACAACATATATTGGCCCATGTCCTTGTAAAAAAAAAAGTGCCATGCAATGTTCTGATGGCTCATAATTCTCAAGCCCTAGTAGATTGAAAAATGTCCCATTGGACCTTGAACCGAAAGGCCATTTGTCTAAGAGCCCGGTATCCCGAAAATAAATGCGTATTTAAATGCAAAGGACCTTTTCTCTGAAAATAGCTATACTCTCACCCAAACGAAGCACATGGCTAATTATTATACAGAATGACATCACTGGACCTTCCTACTTTGGTGAACATGAGTTACACAACTCTGCCTCTGATTGGTGTACCCTGATATTCTTACCCAAACTCTAACCAATCTAACTCCTCATGCTTAAACCAACCAACCTAACCGACAAAGTCAACAAGTTTTAGTCAGTCAGAAGCAGAAAAGGGTGGGTCATGCCTTTAACACAGCAAGGTAGTTCTGTATAACAATTAATAATCAATTCATATTACCTTCAACCAGGAAGAGTCTGGGGCCTGTATGCTTTGGAAGTAGTGTTAGCTGCTAATGCTAATGTTTGTGGTTGTGCATTTTGATGCCTGCAAATACACTTCAGGCATTGTTGGACACATATTAGAGACCTAATTGATGAGACCAGGGGCAGAGACAGAGACAAGTCTAAGTCAAAACACCCTCTAAGGCTCAAAACTGGACGTGCAAATCATAGCCTCACATGAGGCTGGTATCACATGATATTATGGCGTCAGTGGAAGTAAATGATTTTTCAAAAATGCCTGCGTCAGTGCAGATCCTTGAAAAACAATGTCTGTTAGAGGAATCTTGTCACCCAACTTCCTGTTTCTTGCGATACCAATCAGCAGTGGTAACCATGGCGATGTTCGCACTACTTCCCGTGGTTAGCACCCACTAATTGGCTTTGTTGGGTAGAACTCACAAATGTATTTCTTCTTCTTTCTGTTCTATGTTTACACGATAATTGAATTTCTTGGTATTCCTGTATTCTTCAACAATGACATTTTATTCTCACTGCTATTCTGAGCCACATTGCATCTTGAGGGGCCTTGAGATAAAGATCTCATTCAAGTACAGTGAAATGAAAGAGAGTCAGAGACAGACAGAAATAAATAGAAAGAAGCTGTGAAGGAGGAGCTGATTTCTCACTGGCTGATGTGAAGTAAAAACCTCCAAACCACTTTGGGATGAAATCACTAAAACCTACTAAAGTACACGGAATTAACATTGAGATAATTAATATAGAGGCTCAGACACTGGCTGTGAAATTGTCTGTCAAAACTTTTTAATCAAAATTAATTAATATTCCCATGGTTTCAATCAAGCTTTTAACCTGCACAGAATAATATTTTCACATTATCAGCTCTGTAGAGCCTTTTAGTGTCTTTCAGCTGACTGTTTTGGTTTTATGACCCAGAACATTAATGTTTCACTTCAGTCTATCAGCTCTCATAAAGCCTGTTTCCAATAATTACAGTTGTTTTCAGTGGAATAGTTCTGATAATCCCACTGTACACTACCTGCTCAGCAACAAACACATAATGCTAATGTCGGCTAGATGCGTAAATAGGCAACTGTTGGCTAACAATTTCTGTTTACAGCTTGTGTGCTGCCTTCAAGTGACCTTAAAACACAGCCTTACTCACTCCCAGATGTTCCTTACCTTCTTCTTTTGCATGTTCTTCCTGTCTTATATTTTTATAGACCTTTTGGTATTTATTATATTTATATCATATTTCGTATTTTCCCTTTCTGTTCTTTAACTGTTTTAAACAAGGCGAAGTTCAGCAGCAGGACGTAAACCACCTGATGACCCCAATGAAACCTTAGCTCCTTCAACCACCCATACCTGTGATGACATCATCATCCCCACCCACGTCTCTCAAGGTAACAAAGAATTGTAACACCTAGTCTCATTCAGGTATGAGGCCTGGCGCAAGCTTGGCTCAGGGAGGAGGACGCCCCTGCCACGCTGAGTCCATGGCACTTTGGATGACAACATCATATCCTGTGTTTGTAAAACTAATGTGCTACCACTTTTTTTTTTTTTTTCATATTAATTTTATATGCTTAAAATATTTTTTCAGGTGTAATTTTGGGGGACAGAAGTGACAGTCTTATCCTGTGGCATGCAGGAAATAATATTTTGATGTTTTCTATCATAAATCGGTGTTTGTGTCTAAATGCTTAGACTGAATATACATCTGGTTTGCTTTATTTTCTTGTTCCAATATCCAGATCCTGCATCAGTAAGCATCAGTAGTAAGCAGAATAAATGTGTAGCTGTCAACATATAGAAAGGGTCTTTATTCTACTTTGCAAGGTAGTAGCAGTGGTGGAAGTTGACCCCACTCCTGAACATCACAGCAACTTAAGCCAGTCAGCATGTTGCCCTGATGGTTTGTAAAGTTAACATATAGCAGAGGAGGATTTCAGTCCATCAACCTCTGTGCTATGGGCCCAGCGTGCTTCTGCTGCACCACTCTGCGGTCTCTTAACAGCTGGGCTTGCACCAGAATGCCTGGCTAACACACTGATTACTTATCTGTGTGGCCACTGGAGGTACAAGCTGAGTTGGCTAGAGTTTATCAAAGGAGGACTAGATAAGCAACTGCTCTCCAGAGTGACGATTGGAAATCAATGCACCATCATGTACACTAATGTGTTTAATGTGTGAGCTTACATTAACATGAGGACTGTAGCTCACAGCGCATTCATCCTGGAAACATCCGTGCCGTAGCACCAAGAAGGAGCACATAGAAAATTCGGAAATAAATCCCTAAGAACTTTCAAAATTGCGGGCCATGAAAGTTTTCAAATTCCGTGCCATTGAACATTGACCACCATGTGAAAGACCAAGTACAGACAGACACTAAACAGCAAGGACAAGATTTAAAACCACATTCAGGTTCAGCCTTAAACACTTTTGGCAGTACACTTAACATTTAGACCCTCTCATGGATGATAACAGTGAAAGGAAATTGAAAGAAAAAAATGTAATAAATGGAGAGTTTTCAAATATGTTCTACTGAATAGCAGGCTTCAAGTGTTCTTTGAAGTCTTTAACACAGTGGTTCCCCACCTGGGGGTTTGGACCCCTACAAAGGGTCTCAAGACAAATTTTAGGGGTCAAGAGATGATTAACAGGCTAGAAGCGGTTTTCTTTTTTTAAGTATTCAGATATTACAAGAAGGTAAAAAATATACTCTGTGGTTTAATTGGTTGCAGCTTATGCACAATTCAATGTGTTTCTTTGCCGAAGACCTTTCAGAGTCTAGGACTGTATCAAAGGCAAGGGTTGTAAAGGTTCACAAGCCAGAACAGTTGCAAACCACTGATTTCTTGTTGCTATATTCCTACTGCATCATCTTTGTTATTCAGTAAGGGTGTAGCTTATACTAGAAAGGTCATAACTAGGGATGCACGCTATATATCAGACTAATAAATTACCGTCTGACAATAGCACATTATTATCATTATGCATTATTCCGATAATTAAAATTATAGCCGATAAATAGTGCTGATGACATGAAGCCAGATTGCTTTCATTGACTTAACAGGGGCAGCATCTACACATCTGACACAATGAGTGGTGGTACATATACCTTTAAACTTAGTTTGCGAGCCACCAATAAGCACAGAGAAGAAGAAGAAGGATGGAAGTAGTTTAAAGAGTGAAAATCCGTGTAAGGAGGCAGGTTGGGGTGGTGGATGGGTCAATTAAACACAGGACTTTCTCCAGGACACCATGTTCAGGACCCTTTTGAAAACTAGTGAAATAACTTGAGTTAGTTTTACAGTACGTCATGACCTTGTTTCTTTTCCTTAACCTCACCTAGGTAACTTTACAAAGTACATATCTTTACTTTACCAACATAATGTCACAACGAGGTATGCTATTCTTTAGATATTATACAAACCGTAATACTTGCATTCTTAAAATACAATACAAACCATTGCATGAGGATACATTGACCGAGCATAAATCTGTCAAGAAGCTTAAATTTCCTTGTCACACACTAAAGCGGCTTCTATTTTAGTTTTTAAAGCAGGCTTCATGAACAAGTCCTCATCCAAATTTTAATCATAAGAGGAGTCTTGACAGCTGCATGTGGGCATTAGCAGACTGAGCAACAGTGGCTTCTTATCCTTCTGTCTTTTCCCTGTGAATCTGATCATGTGATCTTCTTTATGATTCATTAACCCCAGTGGATCCTGAACGTCGTGCAGTTCCAGGCTTCTGATTAGAGCATGGGCTGGATCTGGGGAATGGTGCATCCATGGGAGCTGACATTCCTCCATCTCTCCCACTCACACTCTGTCTCCTACACATATACTTTTTCTCCTCCTCAGTGTAATGGGCTACTGACACATACACACATACACATACACGCATGGGTATTCCCCTAACCCCTAAGCTCCCCCTTATCTCACTACCTCTGTGTCTCTTTAATAGTGAGGAGGGTGGTTTCTAGCCTGCAGAAAGACTGACTAACGCTGTGCATGAATGACTTTGTGTGTCTGCTTCTGTGAGGGCGACAGAAAGAAAGAGCACAAAACAGGGTGAAATAGAAAGAAAGGAAAGAAATAATGTACTGACAGTTTTTAGGCTTCAGGATTTTTACTCCCACTGGAATATCCACCCATAGTGAAAATACTTCTGCTGGTGCTGGTACTGCAGGGAACATTTGTATTAAATGTGCAGCAAATAGTAGTGTGGTGCACAAACAAGAACATTTACTTGTTAGGACCTAATAATGGTGTTGATCTCAGCATGTTTTCTTTTCATTGTTTTTCCATAATGTTTTAATACATTTGTAACACATTACACTAATGTAATTACCTTGTCCCAGTTATAAGGCATGTAAGGGATTTGAATTTTAGTTGTATTTCACAGTTACTAATTAATGTGTTGTCATAATATGGTTAATTTGATATCTCACAAATATAGCACCCATGAATGACGTTATTTACCTAATGTAGTTGGGAGTCTTTAGTTTTTGGCAAGTAAAGTTACAAAGGTTAAGTATGAGAAAAGAAACATGGTGACGGCATACCTTAAAATAACTCCTTTGGTTTCACACAATTCCAGACACTGGAGTCTTTGGGGCAAGTCCTGTGCCTGTTTGACCCATCCCCACCCAGCCTTCTTTCACTTTCACTTTTTGTACTGCCTCCTTCTTTACTTCCATCAGCGCATTGGCTACGTGATCACTTCCGAATTACGTGGTGTATACACTAATTACTGCTTAATGATAATGATTATATATAAATATCGGTGCTGTACTTTTTGTAGGTATATGTAACAACAATGCACGAGAACAGACTGCTTATCCAGGTAATGGTCCATTGTGTTTACAATGGAGTACATAGGGGACCACAAAGGTAATTTATAGCTATTCTAGTAGCAAGTCTTACGTGATGGGAGTGGACAACGTTTCAGCACTATTCAGTCCACCACTTGGTTTCAGACTGAAATATCTAAATAGCTATTACAGGTGTTGCTGTGGAATTTTGAACAGACAGTCATGGTGGCCAGAAGATGGATCTACTGACTTTGGTGATCCCAAGACTTTTTCTCAAGCATCACCAGCAGGTTTACATTCCAGGCTTTTACTGAATTATTGAATATTAACATTTGAATGTATTATATGACATTTGGCACAGAATCTGTTGTGCCCAGAGGTTCAAATCTAATGACTTTGGCAATCCTTTGACTTCTAGCACCACCCTCAGGTCAAAGTTTCCACTTATCTCACAAAATATCATAACATCTGTGGCACAGATTGGCACATAATTTGGTACACACATCCATGGTTCCCAGATTAAATCTTGGAATTAATTGGATTATCCTCTGACCTGGGTCAAATTACCAATTTGTTCATTACTTTGATTAATGACCAAATACCAGCAAAACTAATGACATCCCCATCCTCAGCTATGTTTGTGTTAAGTGGCAATGAGTACATGTTAGCATACTAACACATAAAACAAAGACAGAGAACATGGAAAATATTATACCCACTTAATTGTGTCGGGTCCCCTAATACCTTACACCCTATTTGTTATATCCACCATCTGAGTTCACTCTTGATATTGTAAATAGTAGATTTGACAAAACACTCCCAAATAAAGGTCCTCTTACAAGCTTTTTCTGAAGCTGTCAATCCAATTGCGAGGTCCTCATCAGTGGATGGAGGTACTAAAATAAATGGCATGGAACATGGCAAGAACTGAGCTGACATGTCAACTGATCCATTTCAGTTGATGAAGACACTGTGCCACAGTTGAAGTTTAATCGAGATTGTTCTCAAAATTAGATTTTCATGGAATTCCCTCTCCAAATAACTATAAAACAAGTGAAAGGCAGTACGCTGTTGGGGCCCCCAAGGTTCTGGGGCCTTTGGGCATTCCATCCAGTTGGTAATCCAGCTTTGGATCAATTTATGATTTGTTCAAAACTCACTTTTCAGAGATGCTGACCATTAGCTACACAAGGCCCTTTTAACCCTCAAGAAACCAAAACACCGGGTGAGGTCCTACAAGTTCTTAAACTGCTTGGATGGTAAACAAGTTGCTGTCAGTGCCCCCAAGCACTGTAACACCCAGGTAAGATCAGGTCAGCCAGATCAGCATGCCCTCGTAAATCACTTGTTAAATTACACTTGCACAGGAAACTTTTATAATGCTTCTCCAACTGTTTTATTTCTCTTCCAAGCTCCTTCATAGAGGGCAGCTCTAGGTGAAGGTTTCTGAGTTTGGCAAAATTTGATTTGTTAGAGGGTGTTTTGTGTTTGTCCCCTCAGATTTGGGTGCTTTTGTTATCCTACGGCATAAATCAAAATGGGCTCCATGTTAAGGTCACTGGTCAGTCTGTACTGAAAAGAAGATAAAAGGAGAAACAGACACTTTACCAAAAAGCTACAAAGTGCCCCTAAAAGTTCTGGTAAGTCATAAAACACAAAACTAGTAGAACAACATAATGACATGAGTCTTTCCTGTAAACTTTCACAGAGCTTGGCTGCTACAGTGTTGTTGTTTTTTATTGTTACTTAGTCTTTAAACTGTCCAAGATGCTCTATATAATATCTCTAGTAAGCACAGGCCTTTGGTTCACCATTTTCATGAAGATTCTGAGTTGGCTGTACATAGTATTCAGTGTTATGCTTTGCATAGTTTACAGAGAACAGCTACCCAACAAGTACAGTACAGTGACAGAGAAGGCTTCAACAGATCTCATGCTGTTCCCACAGCCCAGTCACGCAACATATTTAATTTGGAGGACGTGTTTGGCAGAGGAGCCAAAGAACAGAACAAAATCAGGAAACTACTCGACAGATTTAAAGTTTGGTGTAAAATTGGACCTTGGGCCAGGGAACAACTCATTAGATTTTGGTGCGGATAATGCCACCTTTTGGCAATGAATGTGTCTAGATATCTCAGAGAGGCCAATAACAGGGTAAGTAGTTTTGTTGCCCAGGCAAAATAACAAAAGAGACACAGTGCACAGCAGAACTCAAATGAAACACATCCTCATACCTAAACGAAAGAATAGGTTTTGTGCCGCTGACTTTAAAACTACATATTGGATCTTCTAAGATTGCAGTTTTAAAGACATGGTTAGGTTAAGGCAACAAAATTACTTGGTTAATGTTGAAGAATTTTCAGAGCTGATGATTTAATAGCTGAAGAAGACCGCAGGAGACTACAATGGATCACACACAGTTTTTAATGAAGACTCAGTTGAGGGAAATCACAGCTCAGCATACAGAGTGTAACACTGCTGACCATCCAGAGATTCTGAGAGTGTTCTTGCCCAATTCTTGCATTTAATTCAAACAGTATTCCCTTGCATGTTGCTCCTTGTTGCCAAATAAGGTTATTTTTCCCGATCTATGGCTCTGTGAAGTTTCTGTTGGTTACTGATTTTAAGCAATAAGCCTCGACTCTAACAAAATGCACATATCTAAAATGACCTTTTGTCTGTTGAGCCTGTAGCATAGGGCAATCTCCCTTCCCCTAACCTTGGGCACTATGGCAATGGAGACAGCTGGGCACCCTTATCTGGGCAGCAGTACTCCTGCCAAAACTGGGAGATGATAGATGGAGTGCATTCATAACAAAGGTCAAGTAAGCTGACGTTGAGCATTCTTTTAGTCCGTTTGCTGACCCAACTGCTACCTTAAGCATAACTATCATCCATTTCCTTTACTGACCAAGGCTAAAGACTGTAACACAAAAAAATCCTTCACAGTTAAGTTTAGGAAAAAAATTTGTGGTTTGAGTTTAAATAATAACAATAATAATAGTTACATATGTGTTCACACATGCAACACGAGTTACATTGTTGACCTTTGGTTTCATACCGGACACAAACAGCAGTCTCTGGGTAAAAGTGTGTGTTTAACTTTGTCTCTCATTTTTACCACACCTGACTTCCTTCTTTCTAGAGGTTATAACAAGCTTCTTACAAACAACTTATAGGGCCTTTTTTGGGGGGAGAACAGTCTAGAAACACAAATAATGCCACAACAATAGTAACACAAATACACTCTTGATAAGGACTTATGTATATGAAATATGATGTAAACCTTTCAATTTAACTAAAGTGAAGAGAAAACATAAAAACAACTTTCCAAATAAAGGACACCGGCAAATATCACAGAATTTTCACAGCTGTGGACACAAAATACTTTCTGAGCTGTGTTGTAGGGCATCCCAGAATTCTAAACCACTTCCATAACACACTTTTTGGAGCTCTTTTTCTGGTTCTTTCATTCAAAAGAGAATCCTGAGTCAGGAGTCAAATCAATTACAGACTTAGCCTTTCTTTGTAAAGATGTTAATCCTGTTCCTATCATTGGCAGAAATTCTATTGCCCCGATGTACAACAGAATTAAACAAGATGCTGGACACAAACTCTGATAGGAAACATTGCAAAGGTGCTGCTGACCTCGAAGGACTTTGATCAAACATTATTACCAGCGTGCAGGTTCATTTTGTATGTGATGGCATGATTAGCCACATAAAGCTTTCAGTTTCATTGTTTTTCACTAATTATGCCATTGTGGATACAGTGTTTCAGAAGAGTAAGAGGCTGTAGTCATCTTTTTTACTGAAGTCCTAACAGGGTGAACAACAAAACAAAGATGATGGGGAAATGTGAATTTCAGAAATACACATTGGCTTATTGCCGTCGGCCCTCCGTCTATCTTCTAAACTCTGTGAAATACCTATTTCGGTTGTGACTGTGTGTGTCACAGTGTGTGTCCATGTGCTGTCACCTTGTTATGAATGTGAAACCCCAGGTGCCTGGGTATTTCCTGAAAGCTTCTGTCACATACTGGTGAGACACTGTCCTGTCATTCAAGTGGATCGCAGTGTACCCTATAACTCTTCTTCTTTCAATATCCACAAACTTCTTTGCTGTTGTGGCTCAACAATGGCTGCAATGGAAGATACTGGGCAGTCCTGTCCGCAGCCATTACCCAAGTGCACAGGTACCTCTGAATTTTTAATGGAACCTGCCTTTCTCTCCTTCTCTCCCTCTCTCTGTCATAGCAATGACAATAATTGATTTCAGCTTTGGGACCGTTGAATGGTTTTCCCCCTTTACTGCAAGTCCACACGTTTCAATTAGCTTAGCAGAGAGTGGTTTTTACCTCGCAGGAATGCATAATCACACCCAATATGTTATGTTTTGTGTGTTTGTGTGTGTGTGTGTGTGTGTGTGTGTGAGAGAGAAAGCAAGAGAAAGAAAGAGAGGAAATAGGAGATGGCATTAGTTGGCTCTTAATTAGACAATTACCCAATATGGACACTGCAGGGAGAATCCAGCAGTGCAGCAGCTTTTCAGTGAGAAGTGTTATAAACACAGCTGTTTCTCGGAGGATCCTTAAAAGTAAAGTTTTGACTCTGGGTTCAGTCATTGCATCATGGGAGGGGATCAAGTTGTAATCCTTGAGTCCCAGCCTTTGTTCTTCTGCTTATTCATCTCCATACTGTCCTGATTTTTTTTCAGCCTTGTCACTCTAAATATTGTGGAGGTACTGCTGACAATCAACTCATCGTTAACCCCTGAATCCCTGGCTGCAATTCCAGACCCCTAATGAACAGTTCATGAAACTCTTACACTTGTTTGTTGTGATCTCATCTCTTAGAGTATTTTTAAATGCTTTATATCCCTAAAATTTGTACAACCTAAACTGAAAAGCTATGTAAATTAACCATTTATAAGTTTTGAAAATTGTGTTATCCATCCATTTTCTAACCACTTATCCTCTTGAGGGTTGCAGGGGGGCTGGAGCCTATCCCAGCTGACATTGGGTGAGAGGCAGGGTA
>JAPZEB010000026.1:3542709-3557087 GCA_029783705.1 Chaetodon striatus | reverse complement strand
CGAAAAGTGTACAATGTTCCACACTCTCAATTTTGGCCGTTATGAGTACACATCCAGGTCTTTTAGGTACACTTATTATTCACCGCAATTGTAATGTGAACGCTCTGTGTACCCAAACTATGTATGATAAGTATAGAAGGTATGGGTACTGGAACAGACTGCTGGACAGGTCACCAGACTATCACAGGTCTGACATGTAGAGACAGACAGACCATTCACACTCACACCTATGGACAATTTACAGTCACTAATTAACCTGCATGTCTTTGGACTGTGGGAGGAAGCTGGAGTACCCGGAGAAAACCCACACTGACACGGAGAGAACATGCAGACTCCACACAGAGCGGCTCCCACACCTGGGATTGAAACAGGAACCCTTTTGCTGTGAGGTGACAGTGCTAACCATCACACCACCGTGCCGCTTCAACTTAATGGTGGTGCTATATAATAAGTAGAAGGATCTTCAGAGTCAATAGGATTCATCCTGTGGGGACCACGAACATGTGCACCAAATTCCATGACAATCCATTCAACATTAGTTTAGGTGTTACAGTCTGGACCAAAGTGGTGGACCGACCAACTAACCAATACCTCCAACATTAGAGGCTGAATTGATTGAATAGAACAATAGATCTTGTGATTCCTTTTGTCTTTTTCTGTTTTTCCATTTTTGATGAATTTTGGCCCTACATTTGGCATCATGCTTTGGATTGTTCTGCAATATTAATGTTGCGATGGAGTCAGTAAGATAGCTGGCAGCTGCATTGGATCCCTTCTTTAATTTGGCTATGTTGGTTTACAATTTAGTGAGTTTGTGCCATAGAAAATCTTGGTGCATGAGCCACCAGAGCTTCCTGTCTGCACTGTAACCATACGTGTACAATTACTTTAATACTATTGATGCTAAAAAAATAAAAATGTGTGTGCGTTTCATTGCCAATGTGTGTGTATTTCATTGCCATATTGGATTCACCAAAACACATCAACACTTCATCAGGAGGCACATGTTCCATTTATTTTAGGTAAGCAGCAACATATTGCAATAATTTCTGTTCCTGAGTGTCTTTTGCTCGCTTTTTGGCGTCACCTGTCTGTTGGCATCAAAGTGCTGGAGTCTACTTCATAAAAATCTATAATTGTGTATTAATGATGTGGGCTCATACAAACTGTGCTATTACCTCCCAGTCCAGCCCATAAAACATAAATCTGTCAGGACGCTTTGTTTCTTCTCAGCAAAAATGCCATTCCACCTACTCAGGCGGATTGTATGTTTGTTATTATGACAGTTGGAGAGCAGAGACGGGGAGAGAAAGCTGCAGCAGCAAGTCTTCATCCAAATTTCAATCACAAGAGGAGCCTTGAGAGCAGCATGCGGGCATTAGCAGATTGAGCAACAAAAATACCTAATTAAAAGCCAATCGTGGCTGCCTGTTCACACTGTAAGTGATGCCACTTAGGAAGTTCTTCATTTCACTTTGCTTGACAAATGACAGCTGACAGTTCATAATTGTGGACTTTGGAGATTCCTGAGTGTTTAAATGGCAGTGAAAGTGTGTTTCCATCCAAGCATTTTTTTTTATGAAAATCAAAGAATGATAGACTTAAATAGAAAAGCTAATTTGTTAATTTGCTTATCTAAGGAGGAAATGATCTTGTCAGAGAATCAGAGACACATATAGATGTACAGTCGTATATTAATGTGGAGTTAAATTAACATTTCAGTCCACTAACCCATGTGTGTGTGTTTGTCTGTGTGTGTGTGTGTGGGAGAAGGAGTGCAACAGAACAAGGAAAAAAAGGAGAGATGCGCATGTAAAGCTGACAAAACTGTATGTGAAATCATATGGATGATGCCGAACTTGGCTGTCTAGGAAAACAAACATGCCATTATCATAAAGATTCGTTATCAGCCAACGCATCACAATTTATTCATGCCAGCAAAATAGTTAGTGTATGAGTTTCATGAACTGAAATTAACACTGGAGGACGTCGACATCAATCATCGCTGTGTGGATGTTTGATTTACAGAAACTGCTTTACTGTCTCCACAGTTCTTTTATAAAGTGGAAGTCAGGGTGAAGAGGGTGAAACCTGATTGAAGCTTGGTTTACTGTGGCCTGTCAGTCATAAGTTAATGTTAAATCTAAAAGTTAGAAATGAGCCCCATTGGAATTGGAGTGATGTGTCTAGGGCAGGTGAGGTGATTTTAACTTGACCTGCGCTGATCTGTGATTTTAATCCTGTCCAGAGTGCATGTGTGAATTTTTTTTTACCTCAACCCCAGTCATGATTACAGCAATTACCTGCTGTTTTTCTGTTAACTTGCTGGTCTTCCTGTGATTTAAACCCTGTCTGGAGTGACGTTAATATTTTAAAGTGAATCTTTTTTTTTTTTTTCATGTTTAGAGCTATCTGTCCTTCTACTTCTTTTTTTTCTTTTTATCAGCTCAGTGCGATATTTGACTTTTGTGTGAAAAATGAAATAAATAAAAAAATGTTTTTGCTAATCTGACAGACAGAGACATGTCAACATGAACAGATAGACTTATTTTGGAACAAACATGGCATCGAATGTGCTATTGTAATGTCAGATACAGGTACAATTGTAGATACCAGCACTGTAGTCTGTTTTAGCCTGTTTATAATGTGGCAAATTTGCACCATTAAGAAATGTAAAATAAGCTATTAGTAACGTCTGTTTGCCATGTACCCATGTATGTACAAACAACCATCATTGGATTACTCTGATACTTGAGAAAACTGAAGAAAGGTATGTTCTGAATCATGCATTTTTCTCTATGATTTCTAATTTCTGATTTCTAAGCAGATTTATGGACTTTATTGACATAAAAGTAATCTTCAGGGAGTGCAATTCACACTGAATGATATCTATGTGTGTATCATGTCTGTGTGTCCAAATTTAACTGAGCTATAACTTCAAGAAGACGGAGTAAATTTAGGACTCAAATTCACCTCACACAGTATCTGTGCCTTCTGACTCTCTCTCCCCGTCTCCCCCTCAGCTCCCCACTGTTGGCTTTCTCTGCTGGCTTTGTCCTGCTGAATGTCCATGTCTATTATGGACCACATCCTATAATTTCACCATGGATAAAATGCCATCAGGAACAATGAGTTAAATTACAGAGGAGCACGGTGAATATTTCATTCCCCACCTCCTGCTGTAATGTTAATCCCATCAGAATAGAGCAGATGTGTAATTAATATTTTGGGAATTTTAGGTTCCATTAAATGTAATTATCTGCATGGGCATGAGTACAGTTTTGATCTGCCACCACTTTCATATCATGTTAACAAGTTGTTTTGCTCTTGGTGTCACCGTGCAATTTGGGGTGAACTGAAACCAACGTGAAGTTTAATTAGACCACTCTGTTTTAAGACATAGGGTGGCACGGTGGTGAGGGGTGTGGGGCCTGAACCCTGTGGTAGGAGAGCCCTTCTGTGCGGAGTCTGCACGTTATTCCCGTGTCAGCGTGGGTTTTCTGCGGGTACTCCGGCTTCTTCCCACAGTCCAAAGATATACAGGTTAGGTTAATTGGTGACTCTAAATTGCCTGTAGGTTTGAATGGCTGTCTATGTGTCAGGCCTGTGATGTGATAGTCTGGTGACCTATCCAGGGTGTACCCCGCCTCTTGCCCAGTGTCAGCTGGTATAGGCTCCAGCCACCCTGTGATCCCTTATAGGATAAGCGATTATGGAAAATTGAAGACAAAACTTTTGGCATGGTAGATTCTACCAAGCTTAACCTGTTACATATGACAGTGTCCCTCACAGTTTGGCTTTACATAAACTTACCACCTCATGTATCTCCCAGACTTATCCATATTGGATGATTTAGCACCTCAAGATTTGCATCCAGTGCCAACATAAACTACTAATGCAAGAAAAAGCTTGTCCAATGAATAGCAAGGCAGAGAGTAAGGGTATGTAGATCGCACTGTGATCACACTGTCATCTAAACAACTGTTTGTCATTTAAAGAAACCACAAACTTCCCATAACTAAGTCTTTAAGTTGCCTAACCCCAAGCATATCTTTACAATAATTTAACTGTCATTACTACAGTAGTTCCCTAACATTAAACACAGCATCGTCGCCATACACAAATATTGTATATGGTTGAGTAACTTAATTTTACCAGTCATATTTAAACTTAAAATTAGATGCTAAAGGGTTGCCTAAAAGATGATGTTTCTAGAAAGCAATCCATCATAACTGACTATAAAATGAAGCAATGTAGCAATAAAGGTTGTGACACCCCTTGTTTTATTACTCCCATCTTGCACCTGTTGCACTGCAAAGTTAAAATAAAATTTATCTCATAATCCAAAACAAAGGTTGAGAAAAGCACAACCTTAAACAAAGGTTGTGATAGGCACAACCTTTTGAATGGAGTCATAAATCAATTGCGTGGCGCCGGGAATGCTCAAGAGCCGATGATCAAACCACTGAAACATTCTGCCGTTGGTTCTCACAGGCGAGGGGGCTTATCACGAAGAGATGAATCAATTAGTTGTTTGTGCGAAGGCAGTTGGACTCGGCTGCACATTGATTTTACACAGAATGTCATCTTCCACCATTAGCCGTGATATCTCTTGTGTTGTGCTGCAGTGATTCGAGCAAATAAACTCATTTTTTACTCCCCTGACGCTCAATATACGCAATTCTATAGTGGAGATGAGAGGAGATTTCAGTCAGAGACACAAACACAAGGAGACTTCCTATACATTCCACATTTGTATATGTGCATGGATATGAATAATAAGTGTATGAGTCATCAAATAAAGATTAATTGAGACTTCTGGAGAAAAAAATGATATAAAATACACACATACAGTGTGAACGAGTGGGATGCAAGACACAGGCTCGAAGACACATTTACACTCATACCGACACTCGTCCTCAGGGTGGGCCACCCTCACATATGACTCACAGTGGTTAAGTGATGCAGGACACCTAACTACAAAGCACAGACACACGCACTCACACTCCTTCATCTCTGCACGTGTTATGAACCTGTCACTGCATGGGTAGATGGATCGAGTCCCTATCAGGTTCAAGACGTAGGGCTCACCTCTTTCTAAAGCATCACTACTTCAATCAGACTCTTATTAGTTCCTCTGTGTGTGTCCGTGTGTGCACGTATGTGTGGGAAGAGATGTCTTTCATGATTTCTGTGCATGTGACTCTGCATGTGTGTGTGTGTTTGAGTGAGTGGGGGAGATATAGGAAAATGTGTGTGTAATGAGGTGGAAATAACCGTCTTTCAAGATACTTCCCTCAGTGTGAACCCCCATACATCTTGTTAACTGACAAAGCTTTGAAGACGAGTCTTTTTAACTTAACACAGCTAGGTTGAGATCACACGCATACACATACACGCACACGCACACACACACAAGGACGCACACACATTCCCTATATAACACAATGGGTGGGATCAAAACAAGAAGGGAGCAAGCAGGTGAATCTGACATTAACCATTTTATCAGACATAGATTTGGACTGTGCCCCAGAGAGTGATTAAAAGAGCCACTAAAAAAGGAAAAGTAAGGCAAAGTTAGGCAAAAGCGGAAAGGAAGCTAATGCTAATTGAAATCTAAGGAGAGAAAAGAAAAGGCATTAACATAAAAGCCCAGCATTGGCACATTATACAAAGAGTGTAGGAGTACACTCAGACTTCTCACTCATTAAAAACTACACCAATGTTTTGTGAGATTAGTTGTAAAGAAACAGACATCAAAATAATTGGCTCTGGTATGGAAAGACTAAAGCACGCTTTATATTCAGCAATTAAACGTGAGAAAATAAGAATGCACCACTGCTTAAAACTAGGTACAATCAGAGACAAGGTTGGATTTATATCAACAACAGCAATGACTCATTTACCTACTTCTAAAGAAAGTAAAATGGTAGGTGTAGGAAGCAAGGTAAACATCAACATGCAGCAGTGGTCGCCCATCTAAAATAGTTCCAGTTGGCCACATTTGTGACATTATTACATTATATTGTCAAAATGAATTGGCAGGAAACTGCTTACCTCCTAACTACTTTAAACATAAAAGTCATATATTCCTACATCCATAATGATGGATTCTGCACCATATGATGATGTTTAATGCCAGTATTTAGGAGCAATGGAGGAAATAGTGTACCCTGTACATTAAAAGGTAGAGGGAAGGGTGTGGGGGGTTGGGGTGGTGGATGGGAATGTAATACGACATTCCTTTACCATTCATACAGAAGACCAAAGTGTGGATCCTGTCAGAGACCTACCATGATGCAATTATGCTGCATTTATGTCACATAGGATGAATAGAAGCAGTGATGTAAAGGTACCAGTTAATGAACTGGGTGCACTTCTAGGCAGATGGGTAGGTTACTGAGAAGGGAGTGGGTATACTCCTCTATATATTCCAATGACTGTTTGGCTGATAGGTGTTTATACTGTGAACACCCAGAAAAAGAAGTGGGTATACCCTGTATACCTGTATATACCCCAACTATACCACTAGATAGCAGAAACGTAAAGATTCCCATGTTAATGACTTGCGACTGTTCACATCGGTGGATGGCTCCAGACAATTAAGATTACAGAGTTGGTTGTGTGAGCATTAGTGATGGCCAAATGAAGCCTCATGAAGCATTTTCTTTATTCTCTGAGCCTACTAGATGGTGCTATTCAGTGAACAAAAGGTTGAAAGCAAACTGAATTGCTATTCTTTGAGCCTCTCTCTTTAAACCAAGGATGCCATCCAGTGGGCTCAGAAAATAAAGAAAAATGCTTCATAAGGCTTCATTTGGCCATCACTAGTGAGAATTAAAAGATACGGACTGCACTTTTATAGCACCTTTCTAGGCTTCTGAACCCTCAAAGCGCCTTTACACAATATTACATTCACACATTCACACACTGGTGGCCAAGGCTACAATACATGGTGCCCCCTGCTTCTCAGTAACCATTCACACACACTCACACAGCGATGGAACAGCCATCGAGAGCAACTTGGGGTTCAGTAACTTGCCCAAAGATACTTTGACATGCAGAGTGAAGGAGTCAGAGATCAAACAGGCAATCTTCCGATAAGTGGACGACCTGCTTTATCTCTGAGCCACAGCCACCCCAAATATTGTAAAATGACAACAAAAACGTATATCCAATTATTGTGGGTTAAATTACATTAAACGACTGACTTTGGCTGCGATGAGACATTCATGTTTGTTTGCTTTTCAGGCACTTCTGGATTATTACCTAAGCACCAAGTCAGATCAGAGCTGTCAGGAGTTTTCTCATTTATAATTAAGACCTGGATGTTGACGTGAATGCCATTTACAAGTTGAAAACTTACATGACAATGACATAATATAACTATGGCAGAAGTTTTTTGTTTTTTTGACAGAAAAAAACAAGTTTTCCTTAATGTCATCTCAACCCTGTATTTTACCTGTTTATAACTTGCGTTCTCATGGTTTCCCCCCACAGGTGACGACCTATTTTGGCTGATTACGTGACTCCTAAGTGCTTCGTGAGAGCGCACAATCTGTTTGATCGACGTCTCTTTGACTCACTTGTCAGCTTTTTTATTTTTTTATTTTTTGCACGTGTTAGCACATTGGAAACAATGTTACCCCACATAATTTCTAGCAGAGCTCCACCCATGAATTATGTTAAAGAATCTGATCTTTTTGTTGATTATAGGGCATGCGTCAACGTAGCTGAGGTGCACTTCATCCCAGTGCTTCATAACAAAAGTGCTCCCGGCATTTTTTTTTAAATCACAAGCAACCTGTGGCTTTTGTTTCTATGACAGCAATACACATGAACGTTAGCTAGGTAGCTAAGGTAATGCTACGTTAACAGAGGTTTGACTAGACAGCTAACAACAAGCTTACAATATGAGATAAAAGCACAACACTCATCAGTAATATAAAGCTTTTGGCTGATCTGCTCCCACAACTGGGCTCCTTTCTTTGTTTTGATAATTTCATACAGCTCGGGATGGACAGCAGTTAAAGGAGCAGCAGTGATGATAGTGGCACCTTTCTAAAAAGTTCAGGGATTTTCAACCAAGTGCTCTGAGCAGCCGCACAAAAAGTGTTCTAAAAAAAAGACGATACTGGGCACGACTCACACCTCATTGGGAACAATTGAAAAAAGATGCTGGCCTCAGAAAAAAAAAAAAAAAACACAAGCCCACAGAGTTCCAAAAACCAACCAAAAGGGACATTTAAAAAAGAAGAAAAAAATTAAAGAAAAAGTAATGCGTTCTCACTTCATACTTTAAGATGGGTTCACTTTTGAAAACAAAATTGATTTCTAAGCTGGTCTATGAAAGTATAATGCATGTCTAAGCTGTCCAGTTAAAAAACAATACATTTCTAAGTGATGTGTTGACAGCTTTTTTGTTCAACTAATCCATCATTGTTTGGTGTTCAAGAAAACTGATAAAATAAAATGACACTGGTCAGAGGAACGTGGCAGACATGATGTCATAAAGACTTTGGGTCTTTGTGTGTGTGCATGTACAACAGAAACACACAAGTTAGACATCATCAATATATCCACATACAGTTTTGTCAGCTTTAAAGACACAGAAGCTGCTCTACACTGGACTCTCCTTTTTTATTCTCTTGCACTCATACACACACATTTCAGATTGTCAAATGCTGTCCGTTACTCTCACTCACACACACACACACACACACACACACACACACAGTTCAACATACATGGACAGTTTCTCTTTCCTTCTTTGTCCCACGCAAACTAAACCTGCATACATCAGTCGTCTATCAGCACAACCACATTGTACAGGGGGATCAAAGAGGCCATTAATTTTTAACCCTCCATTACATTAAGCATGTTTCACTGTGCAGTGTCCACAACCCCTTTCCCCCTCCGCAGATGTGGTGAGTGAGCGGCAATTTGTTGTTGTTGTTGATTTCAGGTTGATGAAAAGTCAATGGAGGCAGTGGAGGGTGAGGGGCGCCTTTAATTTCACCCCTTCGCTCGGCACGGGCGCCAAGGGTGCAGCCGGGGCTTAATTAGAATGCGTTTTAAATATTGATGGCGCCGGTTGTCCCTACTGTAAGCCCGCACAGGGAAACTGGAGCGCAGGGGAGGAAACTTGATGAGAGCAAACACACACTCTGACAGCTCTGAACTGACTGGCTTATTCATTAATTAAAATAAGACGGATGGCTGAAAAGAAGGAATGAAGGAGAGAGGTTAGACCATCTGATATAGATAGTTGGATCAATGGATGGATGGATGGATGAATGGATGAAGATGATCCCACTGTGAACTTATGACAGGCTGTTGAGGCTACTGCATGAAATTTCATAGACTTAAGAATAACTCAATGAAGCGAAACAATCAATATATTTCTCTGAAAACTAATCTTTAGCAGCAGCTCTTACTGATAGATCGGACTGGTTCTATATTTTACTTATTGGCAGCAAAACCATGAGAAGATCAATAAGTCCATCTCTCAATCCTCTCTGTGTATCTGTAGCTCTCAGCCCCAAACCCATTTGTTTCTACTGAAGACAAGGATCTTTAAACAGCTCACAGTTTGATTTTTAAAAAGGCTCAGTATTTCCTAAAATAGCTGGGCACTGTAGTTTTTAAAACTGTTCTCAAACAGGAGTAATTAGTGCTATTTCCAGCAGCAAATTAATCCACATTTGGTGCTTTGGTGTTTATTTACAGCAGTAAGATGGTGTATGTGGGACTGAGTCAAAATAAACTAAAGCCTGTGTGTTGGTGGTAATGATGGAGCACACCACCCAATCCATCAGTGAGGCTCATTGATGTGTTTTTAACAAACAATACTTGTTAGTAGGATCAATTAATTGAGGTTAGGGTGATGGGATTGCAATTAGATAGTGCTTGACCACATGAAAGTACAAGTGTAAATGGACCCAAACCACCTCCAGAGGTGATCAGGGACGCATTATGATCACACTGAACATGAGTGTAAATGCAATTGCATTTTCAATCCACACAAAGCAACAACGTGGGTGGAATACATAATTGTGCCATCATCAGCAATGTTAAAAAAAGGGAAACTTGATGTTGTGAGAATACATCTAATTAGGGGTTACACAGTCCCAACATTTTTAATAGACCTTTTATACTGTAAGGTAAAGTAGATCAGTCCATCACGTCAGGCAGGAGAGGTCAAGTGAAAATAAATGAAATCAGGACAGAAAGAATGGGGTAGGAGGAATGCAAATGCAAACTAGATAGATAAATTTAAAAAAAAAAAAAAAAGTGGAGAAGAAAAGGTCAGAGACAGAGGGTAGCAGGTAGCAATAGGGTCAACTCAGTCTCACACTGAAGTCTCTGAAATCTAGTGACTTGCTGCATCAGACAATGACAAACAAAGCCATCCTTTAAAATTGGGATGATACGTCAGGAGGAAATGTGGCAGGATGAAAGTTAAGACAGCAAAAGTCCAAGTTGGATGGGCGGAGAGTGGTGTTCATATCCTGTAAGATTAGAAAGTCAAACCCTGTTCTTTTTTCCTCAACCCAACCATATGTTTTTGTTGCCCAAACCCTACAACGTACGTTAGTTGTTGAAGGAAAAAAATGTCCGTTTGCAATGTTGTACCAATGTAGTGCATTTATTTTGAAAGAGACTGTATCTTAATGGTAAATTTCCTGTGAAAACAGAAGTGTATTTTGAAAGAAGACAATGTGTGTAACAGGCAGAGCTTGACACGGTGTCGCAGAACATCAACCACCAACACATCCAGGGTACCTTGCCATCATATCTGGACGTAGAAAAGCCCATGACCATATGTTGATGTGTGACAAGGTTGACGTGAGAATGTGTTGATGGGGATGGTCCAAAAGAAATTGCCAGGGCCGAATATTGTTCCTAGTCCAACCCTGGCCGCAGTCTCTGGTGTTGCAGTCACACGCTTTGTACAACCAACATTTACATCTGAACCCTCTCCCCAACAGGCTTCTTCTTTTGCTTCTGATAGCTCACAGTCAGTCTTTGCACAATTACAAGAGGTTTCTCGTCAGGGCACAAGCACAGGATGTTTAATGTATTTGAAAAAACTGACTAATGCTGTTATTTTACTGGTGCAGACAGTCTTCACTTCAGATCTGATCAGAGCAAACTGGGGTCATATAAACATACTCAACATATTTCAACTCTCCATGCTTATCAGAGACCTTACAAAAAAACATTGCAGAGCGCTTGTTTTATTGACCAGCCGTCATCCCGTGTTTCATAAACACAACCATCAAACCACATGGTCATAGTGTTCCTGTGCTGCTTTTTACAGGATATGAATGCCATTCAGTTTAAGCATCAACACAACGAGCGTTTCCAGGGAACACACACAGTTTGGCCAATGTCGTCTAGGAGCACAATATGCAGGAAGTGAAAGCAGAGCTGCTGGAAGCTTTGAAAACTTCCAGACCACTCAATGTCACAACTGTTGTAGAAATAAAGCTTTACTGTAATGTGCCAGGACATGCTTCAGAGGAAAAGACAGAATGGAACAAGGTTAAAGAGAAGAGGATAACATATACATGTGGGCACAGAGAGAGAGCAAGGGGAAAGGCATTACATAAAGGCATACAAACATAAGAGCAGCACAGTAAGTCGGAGATGTTTTGTCATTCACTTTTTGTAAAGATTTCATGCTGAAACTGGAATTGAAGCAGTGGGGGAGGGGTAAAATCAAATTCTAAGGAAAAGTTGGGAAGGAGTCCAATCGAGAGGAGAAGTGGGGAGAGAAAAAGAGCAGACACAAGTGAGAAGAAAAAAAGGTTTTGACAAGTGACAGGAAGAGAAAGAGAACAGAGGAGGAGGGGAATAAAAGGAAGGACAGTTAGAAGAACAGAGGATAAAATCTAAAAGACTGGAGGAGAATTAAACCAGGAGAGAAAAGACAGCGAAGGCCGGATAGGAAAATATTGCCAATTCTGTTTTACAGAGATACTTTTATTTTATGTAAAAGGGAAGAAAAGTTTAGTCTCCAATATAGCGTGTTGTGACATCTTTAAGTGACTGTCCAAAGTGAGAATTCAGTGTTTACCTTGCTCAGGGTCAGCCCGGTTACAGCACGGCTGGAGCAGAGAGGAGTTAAAGAAAGACTTCTGCAGTTGTCAGCGTGTCAGTCAAATCTCCACTCAAGTTCATAAGAACATCAAACACAAAGCCAGCTGTGACATTAGAAAAGGTGAGGATGAAACTTTAATGATTCCTGTCGGGAAATCAAGATCAAATCCTCCAACACATCAAACACTCAGATATAGATAAACAGATGATAAATAAAAAAAAGATCTAAAAAATGATGACTTCAAAAAGAAATATTATTGGAGAAAAGGGCAGTTTGCATCTGTTTACACAGGTCTTAGTCCAGCCAGTGCCAGAGAAGCTATGCAAAAATAAATGTACATCATTATCACTTTACTTTATTCACATTACAGTTGGAAAATACTGAAAAGATCTGAATAGAACAAGAAAACTTGTAGAAATGTGATCTCTATAGACAGGTATCTGCATATGTACGCAGAATCTGTAGGCAACTAACTGTAGGCTTCAATCACATTTAAGCAGACGTTGGTTTAATGCAAGTAAACAGTCTGTGTGGAGACAGAGAAAAGAGGTGAAAGGCAGTGGCTGAAATGCAATCGTGGAACCTAGAGGCTAAACTGTCGGCACAACAGCTGATGGGTTCCAAGATTAACAGAAGCACAATCCATGGGAAATGTACATGAATAAATACAGTTAAACCTGCATTAATTGATATTTAGGCCATCTGGGTGCAGAGCAAAAATCTGTAAGCACAACATATTATTTTAACTGTGTTTATTTACCAACTGATTAGTTATACAGCAGCCTCCACTTAGGGGCAGGTGTGTAACGATGCATTAATCTGGATCAATATATTGATTCAATAATCAGTAATCCAATAACATTAATTCCAAAAAAAACCCAAAAAACATTGATACACATTTTCATCTTTAAATCACACTTTTATTCTGAAATTCCCATGGCACAACTGTGTCACCATTTCAGTCCAGGGCATACCTCCTTATCAAGACTGAATCTAAATGTCTGGACTTCACCGCTCTTTGAATTCTGGGAGTGCTGAGAGCTGTCCAAATCCACATGTCATCTAGTCCACAAGGGGTCCAAAGTGAACTCTCTGCAGACTTCAGAGAGTTCGCTTTGGATGCAGATTAAGCAGACTTCACTGATTTAATTGCTCACAATACATTGCAATATTGAGGTGAGTTTTTTTTTCCAATAGCTGAGAGAAAAACATGTATATGTAAAACACTTACTGTTGCCTATTAAAACTCTTCAGAAATAATATTCAACAACATGATACAGAAATATGTAGAGATATAGACTATAGAGGGGAACAGATGGACTGCACTTCTATAGCGCCTTTCTGGTCATCCGATCACCACTGGATGCAATTTTGGGTAAAGACTGGAGGAGCCAGGGATTGAACCGCTCCAATTAGTGAACAACCCGCTCTACCTCCTGAGCCACACATTGTGCAATTGCATTTTACCCTATAGGTTGTACAGTGTAATGCTAAATATATAGGCTAGAAAACTGGCCAAAAGACAACAAAAGATCTTCTGATGTAACTATTAGGCCTACCCAGTTCATTTCGTCATAGCTCGGCTCTTATTTACGAATGTGTCTGTATTTTAATGTCTGCATTCTATGACGGCAGCAATCACCATGTACATGACTGCAATCGTCGCTCAAACGTTTCCACGGTAACACTTTGAACAGACTTGAGGACTGTTTATCAGGGACTTGCAGTCTCTGTCCTCGCACACTTTATGTAATGACAGTGAACTCATCACAGTACACGTAATCTGTGATGGCTCAATCCACAATTCAGAGCGTGGACATTTAGATGAAGCCTAAATATTCAAACAGTGCTAGCGGCCTATCGCCAGGCAGACAATGGCAAGCAGCCAAGAAAAACCCAATGAGGATATTTACTGATTTCACAGGGCGCTGAACTGAATCAAACTGAAACACTATCGTGGCAGACTCTGTGATATCAGTAAATATTGTATCATTGCCCAAAGAATCAATATCATATTGTATCGTGATGAAACCTATGATTTACACCCCAGCTAGTGGGTGTTATAGTTACAATAAATACATTGATACACTCATCACTGTGGATTACTAAACTATATATTCAGTTTTTATATAGAGTTTCAAAATGCTAAAGGAAGAAATGGAAGCAAACAAACAACCATTAAACTGAAATAGGCTGTTGATCAGCTGATAAAAATCTTTAAAGTAAAAATTTTTGAAAAAATGTCTTTTCAATTCACAGTGATTTTCATTGC
>JAPZEB010000026.1:3515709-3530072 GCA_029783705.1 Chaetodon striatus | reverse complement strand
AGAGAGAGAGAGAGAGAGAGAGAGAGAGAGAGGAGGGGAACGTTGCTGGCCACATTTCAAAAAATGACAATGCTTTGGATCAAAAATGGGAGTGCAGGTTCTATCCCATTATCCCGTACAGGCTTAGTGAGTGGCATTTTACTTAACAGCATGCTGGTTAATTTAGTAAACAAACAACTCAAAAATGGAATATATATAGCATGATCATAGTGAGAAGGGGTTTGGGTGCACTAATTGTGATCACTGTCAGTCACTGTTCTTTTGTGTATATTTTACATTTTAGTCTCAAGCAAGAGCATCTTCACAGCATCCACTTTCAAATGAACACAGCAATCAATAGTTGATTCATTATACATACCTTTTGGCTTCTCTCTGGTAAGAAGCAGTGCAGACTTCTTGGTCAATTTTGCATAATCCCTCTCAAATCTGATTATCAGGCACTGGTGTAAGATTAAAAAACAACTAGATTTTTGCAGCCATGTCATTTGAAAGTGATGTTTTTATTGAATCCTGCAGTGACAACCTCAGTGCAAACAACACTATAGAAATTTAACAGGCTATTTCTCAATCTAGGCTGCTGTGATATAGATTGAACACAGTAGCTTTCACTGTGTGTACAGTATGCAGGATGTAGCAAGAAACTGTCTTTCAAACATAGCAGTATCTAGTGTTCACACTATTTCACACTAGTTCGCACTGTTGACTGTGATATGTGCGCATGGCTGATGCACAGACTAATGTTTTAAACCAGTGGAATTCATCGCACAGGCACATGAATATAAATGTATACAACTACTAAATGTTTCCCAATATGTGGTTTTATACGAGTGCATGTGTGCCCCATTTGTTTCTCTCTCACTCTCTCTCTCACACACACACACACACACACACACACACACACACACACACACACACACACACACACACACACAGAGCTATCCGTTCTCTTGCACATAGACATTTTTACTAACATAGCCACCTTTAGCCTGAAGCATTTCAGAATGTTTAAGTGAGTTTGACTGTAAATGATCCCACTCAATAAGCATTCTATTTTGAAGGATGGCCTCAAACACACTGCAGCATGTTGCAATATTTATCAGGCATTACCTACAAACACATGTTTAATTCATCCATCAATACAATCGCTTGAAAGCAGTGTTTGTCTTGTATATTTATAACCACCACCAATGTATTCACTCACCAAAATTTAGAATGCTTAACGTTCTCTCCTTTGCCAGGAGCGCATGGTTCATGGTAGTTGGAAATTACATGCACATAAACCATGAAACTTTAATGGACACTCACATACAAATGAACACACCTGTACCCTGAAGCCTTATTGAATTCATTCCATGACTCCTCATCTGTGCAGTTTTGCTGCATGTTGTCAAAAAACATTAATCTATATGTGTAGACAGCCAAGCCTCTTTAATAGAATTGCGCAGGCGATGATTTGAAACAGAAGCCTCTGATGTACTCCCCAAATTGACACCAAGACAGTCAAAACATCATGTTAATGTAAAAGAGCTGACGGGCATAATAACACAGCTAGACCTGACTGGAATGTGCTGCTTTGCATAATAAAAAGTAATAAAAGTTATTTTATACATAAAAAGAAAGAAAGACACCAAAGACAAAAATCTTGTGGTGACGTTATACAGAGAGAAACAGTTTAAAATTGAATTTTCCGCATTTATCATAATTCTAAAGTTACGGGAAAACAATCACCAAACTAAATGACAAGTGAACAACTCAAACCAGATTGACAGCTACCTTCTGGAAAATCCAACACAACCCCTATTTATAGCCTATGTTCTTTACCTAAGAGAAAACCTTAAAATTGTGGCATACTCCTAGTCTGTATTTGGTTTTCAAAGTCAACTCTACATACTCACATACATCCAACACGTGGATACACAGTTAATTTCTTTGTTCTAATGGCATATTGTTTCTACACAAGCAAAGAGTACTTACAGTTAGAAATCCGGTGGCCCATCCATGGGCCCTCGTAAGGTTTTATTTGATGATTATGATACATTAACAACTGTTGTATTTACTGTGCTTAAGTGGTTTACTCACATGGCATACTGTGGCTCCTAGTGGTTCCATTGATGTGGACCATTTCAAGATACAAGCACAGCAGGTTAAACAAATGCTTCTGTTAGACAAAACACAAACAAATTAAGAGTCAGTTATTTATAGTTACAGATCAGTATTATCCAGAAAGAATTACTGCTGGTTACACATTATCCAGAAACTGCTGTTGCATCATATCACACATATTAGCCATCATTTTTTTCTGTTTTGCATGTAAATAGCCAACTGCATGTATCCCAAAATTGAGGCGAACTCCTGTCCTTTTCACTGACACCTCAACTGAAGCAATCGGAGCTATGGCCTCAATAGCCAACAAGGGCCTGTGTAGAAATGGTGTGGATTTCTCACACTTCCTGCATTATAGCCAGTCGACAGCCAGTGATTGGCCCAATGGCTTATGGATCTTGTAGTAAATGACAGTCCGGATCTCCACAGGAGGTTTTACTCATTACTTATCAAATTACTTGAAAAAATAAAAAGTTTTCTAATTGCTTCTTTTTTCCTCTGGTCTTTATGAATATACTGGATATCTAATATGGGTTCCTTTTGGAAGTGATTGGGTCTGCTGTCATAGACCAACTCACTGTCGCACAAGTTAAGCCAGAATCACATTTTTGCCATATTATGATTTTTTATTTTTTTCCCCTGGCAGGACTGTCCATGAAAGGCACAGTGAGAGAGGCAGGAGTAAATGGGAACAAAGACAAAGCGATAGCAGTGATGGAAGGAGAGGTGGGAAAGGTTGAGGGAATGACTAAGAGAGAACGCAGATAGAGGAAGAGAGAGGGATGAGCAGAGGGGAGATTACGTCGCAGGGGGTTCAACTTTCTGTCACCTCAAATGGAGATAAATGATTAGCCCCGATGGGTGAAACTGAATGGATGGATAGAAAGAGAGACAGAGAGAGGGGGAGTGAGTGCAGGAGATAACTAAATGGATGGGTAGGGGTTAAATGAATGATGGAAGTGAAGTAAAGAGGCAGGCAGTGAGGGATGGGAAGGTAGCAGAGAGGAATAAGATGACTTGTTCTGCATGTAAATGAGGCAGGCATCATATACTTATACCACGGCAGGATGTGAGTAGGTGCCAGTGTAGCAGAGGGCATTTGGGGATGTGTTAAGTATACTCACCTCTTTCTCTGGGGCTTAATGGAAAAGCATGGGTGAGTAAACCTCTGCCAATGATCTGCTCAAGGATTGTAGTTATCTATCTGCTGTAGCACCAGAGCCTAACCACTACTTGGGCACCATCGTGGAGGTCCCTGCATTGTCAGCCACACAATGTACATTTTAAAGAAAACAAATATCAAAGTTAATGCATCACAATCCGAGACATTGTCTTTTTCATTCCACACAATCGTCTCCCTTGTCAAAACCTGGCGCCTACATTGCCCACAATGCAACTCAACCGCTGACAGTTTGGTTGAGGGTTTGGTAGTGTTATGCGAATGAAGACTGAAGTTGCTAGCCCCATACAGAGATGAGGAGAGCCTAGAGAGGTCTGGTGTCAAATCAGTTGTCAAACTTTCTTAGAACCTCTGTTAGTGTTGTTGATGTCTTGGCACTTAGCCGTTTCTGTTTCTGACACAGGCACAGACATTTCCATTCACCCCTCTATCAGTTCCACTAAATATGTGCTAAATTTATGCTCTTATGTCTATTTTGCGTTGTTGGTGTTGGTGGTGCTTTTTGTAATTGACCTGTTGCTTCAGGACACTTTTCAGGATAAGGAAATCAACTCTCCAGTCTGTAAACTACCTTCCCGTTGACTTTTCCTGGCTGGTCAGGTTGAGGTTTTCAAATGTTAACATCAGTATATATCAAGGACAAGATGGAGAAGACGGCACTAGCTGAGTTATCATCCTGTTAGCCTTTGTACAGGTGTTGGATAATAAATGAGGACAAACTCCATGCCCACATCAATTTTCAACTGGATGTCAGGAAATGTAATATTCTTTGTTTCACCAAAACTTGGCTATAGCCTGGAATACTGGACAGCATCATTCAGCTAGGTGACTCTTTGTCTATATGCCGATCTGATCAGAGGACTCTGGTGAGAGAAGGGCAGGTGGCATGTGCGTTATGGTGAATAAGGACTGATGTGACAGTGGTAGTATGAGGTGCTGTCCTGTTCCTGCTCGACCTGCACCACAAGGGGAAAAAAACAATCTAGATTACTGCTAAACACCATTTAGTAGTGTGGAGTCACTGCCCACATTCGAGAAAAGCAACTATTTAGCCATCTTGTTTAGGTCAAAATATGTGAGCGAACTACAACGCATGCCTCCATTGACACAAGAGATGGAGCTAATCAGAGTTCAGAGTATGTTCCAGGACACCACCATTAACTTCGGTAATAACGTCAATTGATTCACTGAAGTCTGAAGTGGATATTATTGTAAAACAATTATAGCAACTACAGCTAAAAGTACAGTTAAATCATTCCACAAGCAGAAACCATAGATTACCAGAACCACCCAAGACACCGTAAACATCCACATTACAGCATGTGTGAAACATGGACAATTGTAAAGCAGTAGCCAACAATGTCAGAAGATGCAAAAAGGGTTAAATTACAATGCATAAACTGAAGAAGGTGATGGCATCACATTTCCCTGAAGCTGTACTTCATATGATTACATGTGACAAATATTTGATTGATTGATTCTGATATACCTTCCTGTGTGTCTAGGATTTCTTGCCTTTAGCCCTACTATATTTCAGAGAACTTTCTTTTTTCCCTTTTTACAAGTTATGTCATATCATGGTCATATAACTTTACTTATATCACCTTTTGCTTCTGCCATTGTGTATTCCCATACATCTCAGGGCAAAGTGCCTCTTAGTGGCTATACAGGAGAGCTGTGGCAGAACTGTCAAGTGCACTTGAAACAATTTCAGCATCAAAAATACCACAAAGTTGGCGGCTAACTGTTGTAGCCTTTTCAGCAAGCCATAAAAAAGGTCCTTGCAAAATGACACAACACCATACTACATTGAGAAAGACATCAAAACAGTAAAGTTAAGAATCCGTGGAAAAAAACAGAACACAATTTATATTGCTTGTTTTGCTGCAGTTGGCAGCTGGTCCTTGAGATGTTTAACATGAAGCCACTGATGATTAATTCATCTAAAATCCCCTCGGATCGGTATTGTCTGAACGCGCCTCATAACCCCAATTCAGACAGCGGGTGGCCTTGTCAGTGTGTTGAAGTCATTTCATTCAAGTTCCAATCACGTCGTTGGTGACGCCATTGCGAGACAAAAGAGTGAAGTCTTTCCTGAGAAGAATACACAATTTCATTTCATTGTCTTGAAAAGATTGTCTCATCTGATGTCCCCTCATAGTCAAGTCGTAGATTAAAACCTAAAGGCTATTCTGGAATACAAATGCTCTTGTCATTTCTTTCAGGTTATTATGCCAAGTCAGGAGCTGATCCCAAACAAGTCAGAGATTTACGTTCATTAATACGTCCAGGCTGCTGTGACAGATTCAGCTTTTGTCATCACTGTTCAAAAAGACTCCTTTGCACAACTTTAGTTCTACAAACATGGCTGCAAAATATGTGGTAATTCCAGATTTATCCTTTCTGGTTCAATGAATAAAAGCAACTATTGCTGTTTGTAAATAGATCTAAAGGCTGAACTTTTCTTTTCTTTTTATTTTTTCCACACAGTTTCATTCACACCTTCCCAATAAAGAAAGACAAAGTGAAACAGTAAGATCCAGCTCCTGTTCAAAAAGCAAAACTAACACTGACATTTGAAAAAATAAAATAAAATCCTGCTAGAATGTTAAAAAGATGACAATAAGAGAATATTCGTGGAAATCATGGCAAATTAAAGGAGAAACCAAAGCACCGTTGTCTCTGATAAAACATACCTACACTCACCCACTCCAGGGGCTCTGTGAGGCTGTGCTTACAGTTGTGCTTTGAGCTAAATCCTAATGTCAGCATGCTAAAGGCCCTGATACGCCATGCTGACCACTGGCTGCTGGTCAGTGTTGGGCTGTTGGTGAGCATCTGTTGCCTTAGTGACCCTGGTGTGTCCTGCACTGTTGGCTTTAAGATCAAAATAAACATGTACTGTAAGATATTTTTTTTTCTTTAAACATTAAGCTCTTTGGCAGAAACGTTAAGTTTGTTATTGTTAACTGGCCACAGTAAATATGCTCTGTTCTTTCAGCATTGGATCATGTTGTTAATGTGCTAACTGGCTAACAAGCATCAAGACGTTCTTCTGGTTTACCTTAATGAATGATGAGTACAGATGACCACTGTCTGCTGTTGTAGAGAGTTATTTCCTCTTAAGCAGGTGCAGAGGGCATGTGCTGGTTGTTCGTTGGCTGTAGTCTTTACAGTGTGTTCATGTGCAACTTTTTGGCCAGGACACAGGCCACGTGAAGCAATGAAACAGTCTACTTTCATTGCCGCTAGTTTTATGATGTTGGTTTATTGTGTTTGGGTCTTAACATGCTCATCATGAAAATGTTAAAGAGTAACTCCACCAATTTTACACCTCAGAGTCGGGTAACAAGCGTTGAGAACAGCAACTGCATGTGTGGGAAAAGTTGCATAAAGCCTTTCATGTCTACAGAAGGAGCCATGTGAAGTCTGATAAATTTCCTCAAATGTTGTCATGTGAGTCTGAGTCAGTTGGAGCAAAAGAATACAAGTTTGAAAATGAAAAAATCTGGCAGTGTGGGGATAGAAAGAATAGAGTTTGCCAGACCTCTTGGGCCTGCTCCTTATCTCTGCTTAAGGCTAGAGGCTTGAAGCGACTTTTGCTGCTACTAGCATAATCTCTATAAACAGATATCTGGATATGTATGCAGAATCAGTTGACAACAGAATATTTTGATGTTGGGAGTGTTCTGGTTTTAGTATGTAGTCCAAGTAGTATTGACCAAACAGGTTTGCCTGTTAGTCCATGTGAGAGGAGGAATGCATCGGCTAAAATGTAATCTCGAAACCCATCAGCTATCATCTGATGTTGATTTAGCTTTATATTAGCTGTGTTGTAAATTATCTGCTTTCATATTTAGATATCTGTTTATAGAGATTAGGAAGAAAAAGACTTGGTCCCGATGTCAGCTGGCTACACTGGATCTCCTGAAATATTGCCCCTAGAGGTTTGTCGTCAGACTGCTAGCCAGTGGATTCTGTGATTGCTACAGGCATAACAAACCTAATTCTCTGGCTGGACTGTTGGCAGAAGAGATGTATTGTGGTTAATGTAGGCACCAGATTTTGATAAGGAAGAAGAATGTGTGGAATAAAGAGATGATATCTCTGATGAATGCAAAGTAGAGCTGAGGCTCATGGGAATGTCATTTGGATTTCATGTACTTACTGTCATTGACTGAAGTCTTGGACAAATTAAAACGGTGGCCTCATGATAATGCTAGAGGAAAAGTCTGAGGATTACCAAAGTCAACAGGATTAATGTCGGACAACACATTTTATGGAAGTCCATCCAATAAATATTTCAGTCTTGACCACAGCGGTGGACTGACTAACATGGCCACTAGCAAGGTTAAAAAATGTTATGACGACAGATCACCAGGTCTTTAAATATGATCCCAGTTCATTAAGAAATCATTCACCCACCATATGTAAATGACACTGTATACTTTCTAGTAGATCAGAATTACCATGAGTTTAATTTAATACTTTTTTTGTTGTTGCTTTGTTTTCTTTTGATTTTTACAATACAAAATGTAAAAACACTTGTTGCTAACCGCTATTATACAGTTGGATAGAAAGCAGTACTGAATTTCGAGAGGTCTTCCTAACACAGCGTGTCTATGTGCTTATTTCTAGTGAATAGAGAGAAAATAAACCATTCCTAGGACACACTCAAGGACCCTCAAGTGTCCCAGACCATCACTTGAAAAGCCCTGGGCTATTTTGGAAGTTCTGTCTGTCTCCAGGGATGAAGTCTACAATGGCATCAGTTAAACCTTCCCCAGACAGACGCTAGATTTTACTGCATTACTGCTGTATTAGAGCTGTAAATCAGCCTCGCTGTGGCTGATAGATACAGGCAACAACTCTCTCTCCTCCTTCGTTAGACAGAGTGTAATATTTATTTTATTGCACGTTTGTACTGGAGTTATAAATCCAGCTCAGTGAAGCGAGATGAAATACAAGACAGGGCCAAGAGGAGGATATTGCCCTCTTATAAATCCTCATTTCAAAGAACATGTAAAAATGCCAAATCACCTGTGTGTGTCACCCTCACTCAGTCTCTAATCTTTCATTTCCTTTCTAATTCTTGAGTTTCTGTGCCTCTTACTATTTCTGTCAAAGTTAATTCCCATTTAGCTGTCAAGTAAATTAGAAACATTTTAAATGTTGCGAAATAAACTGCAAATTTCCATCTGTTGGTTGGAAGAAAATAAACAAGTTTAATGAACTTCTAAAGAAACAAATCAAGCATAAAATGTATTAAGTTTTGCAGGAATTGTTTTAGTACTGTGCAGGTGGTTTCTTGTATCCATTGGCAGCCACATTAGTCCATAAAAGACAGCACGACAGACCTTTACAAGCACTCCAGGGCTCATATTTAATAGCATCGCAGGGTAGAAAACAGTCCTAAATGGCCAACATTTCAGAGTGAAGATTTTTTTCACCCTACTTTGAGAATGAGGACTGAAAGCATTTCAATATAGTTCTAACTTTATAATTTTTTTGACTGACCTTATGCATGATGCACAAGGCATAATGTGCTTTGTTGAAACCTAGGTCCTTGCAAACTTATGCTCATGCTAAAGCATTAATGAAGCTTTTATAGCCCTTATATCACACACATTATCTGTTTCATAGTGGAGGTGCCTTGCCTCACCTAAAATAAAGATCACCTTCATTAATGTCAGAAGAAATTATTATATATTTATTTATTTATTACACAAGTCCTCTGAAGTTTCTGGGTAATGGTTACACTTCATCACACAGCAAAAGTCATGTATTTAATAAGTGAAGATATGTTTAAACTGTCATCTAGTAACAACATTGATAGCAAAATGAGATGCACCACAGCCAGTCTGATTCAGCTCACCAAGTAATGATGATCGTTCATATGTTGTAGGTTTGCTTGTAATAATGAATCAGAGCGGCATGTCAAAGTCTTGGTGAGAAAAGCAGGGCTGTGCAGATTAACTGATGCTAGAAAACAGATACAAACATGAGAATTTTGGCGATATTAATAGGCCCGAACAACCACAGTTCCATCCTAAGTTTTGCCTAAAATGGCTTCCAAAGTTTTCCAATCACGTTCCTTGTTCAAGTCGCAGTGTCTGGAATATTTACACTGTATTAACAGCCTTTAAAACTCGCAATAAACCTTTTTCAGGGCAGACTTTTTGACCTGCCAAAGCGGAAAAAGCACAGGTGAAACAAATTTTACTAATGATGCCTCAGCTCCATCAAGTGTCACAGTAAGCTATGCCACTGAGCCAGGCAAAGCCAAGTGATAGCAATAGCAGCTAATGATGATAATACACTAGCCCCATTTTCTATTGGTTACCGAAACCATGTGCTGTTTTATTTTTTTTTCAAGGACAACAAACTTGCTTTGACGTGTACCCATATGATATTAAAAACACTGAATTATGTTAATAGGAGGTGTACTTAAAAAGTGAAATCATCACAGTGTGGTTCCTATAGGAAGGATTCTGAAATGCATGATAAATATGGGCCCTGCAGTATTTTGCAAGACTTTGAAGCGTGCATCAGGCTATTCTTTCCTTTCTCTTATTCTCTCTCTTCCCTCTCCAACTCTTCCCTTCATCCCTCTTTGTTCCTCCTGTACTTCCCTAAAGCTCAGAGGTACGCTTTGGAAAACAAATATCTCAGAGGCCTGCACACTTCTCTTCAAAGAGAAACTCGAACGCAGCTCTTAGTTGAGCATCATCATGTCTTTCTTTTTATCTGTTTGGATCTATATCATTTTCCACCATCCCTCACTCTCTACCTCCATCCTTCCCTCCTTTTTTCCCCTTCCCCCGTGAAGTGTGGAAGTGATGCCTTTGAAAACAAATATCCCAGAGCTCCACTTAGTTCTCCTCTCTCCAAAGGAAAAAGATCCTTCAATAACGATGTCAGATCATCTGCTGTTTGGGGAATGAGGGGAACTAACGGTGTACAAAAGAGAAAGTGATGAAAAGATGGAATTGATTGAGAGAGTAAGACAGTAAGAGAGAGAGGCAGGAAGACAAATATGTAGAATGAGAGAAAAACTCTCACAGGCTTCTAAACCATCTGTTTTATGAAACAAATTTACTTACATACTTCCCCTGGAGGACTGGTTTATGTGCGTGCACTAGCAAAAGGGCCACCAGCTGTGTGTGAGAGTGTGTGTTTAGATGGGGATATTCTTTGTGTCACACTTTTGGGTCCTCCATCCCTGTTTCCAGCTGACATCAACCTGATCATTCTTTAAGGAATAATGCAACAGAACACATCCCCAAATCCTTAAAGTGAAGCTCAAACCTTCACCAGGCAGTGATGCAAAACACACTTGTCTCTTCAACCTAAATCACAAACAGAGAAGAAGCTCACAGCTCCTGTTGATCCAATTATACTTATCTGGCCACTAACAATTGCCTTCTAAACAGAAAATCCCCATCAAGGTAGTATTTATCCCCACGTGTTACCTCCCTATATAACAGCATTCAAATAAAGTTGTGTTATTTAGTCACAACTGCCACACAATTTTAGTTCTAGAAGGTCTCAGTGCTCAAATCTTAATATTTGTTGAGCACCAGCAAAATAGCAAACCACCATATGAGCATCTAAAGGTGATGACCCACCCAAAGAACCTCACAGGCTCTGTGCTAGACCTCCCTGCAGTTTCATGTGAGTGGATAATGCATTTAACATGGGACTGCACAACATCCTGAAACACCTCAATTCCCCAGGGACATTGTGCAAGGATCTTGTTTGTGGACTTCAGCTTGGCATTCAACACCATCATCCAGAATTCCTTCACTCTAAGCTCAACCATCTCACTGTGCCAGCCCCCCACCTCTCAGGGGATCACAAACTTCTTGACAGACAGAAGACAGCAGGTGAGGCTGGGGAAATTCACTTCCAGTACCTGGACCATCAGCAGTGGCGTTCCCCAGGGACATGTGCTCTCCCCATTGCTTTTCTCCCTCTACACCAATGGCTGCACCTCTAGAGACCTATTTGTTAAACTCCTGAACTTTGCAAAGGACACAACGGTTACCCGCCCGTACGGTGACAAGTCTGCATATATATTACCCGCATCACCATTCTAAACAACACTGGGCCTGCTGTGGAGACCTTTAGGTTTCTTCAGTCTCCCAGGACCTAGAGTGGACACCCAACATAAACACCATTAAGAAAAGGTCCAGCAGAGGATACCTACTGTGCCAGCCCAGGAAGTTCAACCTGTCTCAAGAGCTGCGGATCCAGTTCTATACTGCATCATCTAGTATGTTGTCTGGACATCCATAAGTCCCAAACAGGACAGGAACTGACTACAATAGACAGACAAGACTTCCAGAAATGTCACTGGTCTGGCCTGCCTTCCATCCAGGATTTATACACCTCCAGGAAATGAGCAGGTAACATCACCGCAGACCCTTCAAACCCTAAACACAACCTGTCCACTGACTCTTTTCTTTTTGCTTTAAGTTATAATGAAGTAAATATTGACTGAATAATGTAAAGGGTGTATAATAATTAGGGATGCACAATGTTATCAGAACATCATCTTTATTAGCCAATATTGGCATTAAAATGAACTATGTGAATGGGCCAACATGGTTTTTCTTATTTTGCACAATGAATGAATATTCCATACATTGTATAAAAGAATTCTACTTTATTTGTCTATCTGGTGCTGGGCCATCACAATAAGATTATGCATGCATAATATGATTTTAATTCTGCTAATGAAGAGACTTGATGATCACTAAAATTAGGTTTAGAAAAGAAATGGATATTTAGATGTCTGTATCAGTTATTGGCCAGATGAGTTGTTATATATCAGCAAATTGGATATTGGCAAAAAATCCACGATCATGCATCATCATGCAGAATTGGCATTTAGATTGGTTCTCTATAAGCCCTGCTTTCACAATGTAATTATGTCTGCCACCGGGTACAATCTCACGAGAAAATGAAGACTCAATTTACAGCACAAAAGGGGTGACACCACTATTGCACTACCAAGACATAAAGAGAATAGTACCTTTGTTTGCGCCAGTGGCTCTCAGTTGTTAAGCCCAGTTACCAAAGAGTATCAATGTAAGGTCTTTGCAGCAACTATCCCCAGTAGCCGAATGGCAGACAGTGGAACAACAACCTCTGTATCACCATATCACTGTAAACCATTGACTTACCACAGACACAGCAGAGGTTCCTATAGAGTAATAATATCTTCAGGTGATGAGCGGTTTCTATTAGCACTGTCCAAGCATGATGCATCACCAATCAGCAACTTCAACTTTGAAGCTATTTAAGGTGAAATTAACTTCATCCCGAGTTAAAAGCATTCCAGCAAAGATATGCTGCTGCTTTTTGAGGTGCAAAGAGATGCAGCATGCCTCCGCTGGAATTCTTTTAACTCGGGATGAAGTTAATTTCACCTTAAATAGCTTCAAAGTTAAGCAAACAACCTAATCTGCGTCACTGTCATGCTCATATTTGAGGATCTGTGGATTCTAATGCTTCATTTGAGTCTTGGCATGTCTACACTGAGAGATATATACAAACCTGAGGCACTGTTTTGCCTTGGCAGAGCCAGATTGAAATGCCTTAAGTCCTTTATTATCTACATATTGCTCTTAGCTTCCATGACGTGTTTGATATCATTAAACCCCCCAGAAATCATTTTAAATAGTCTGTCAATGTAAGCAACATGTGGCTGTGCAATCTGTCAAAGTTATGGTGTAGCAGTTAGACTTGTACATATAAACACAGCACAGATTAAAAACTTGATTTCAACCAGCGTACTTGTCACAGAATGCACCTTGATGTTACGATAGTAACTACAATCAAGACTATACAGTGTGCTACATACACACATTAGTGTACAGATGTAAAGAAGGGTCCTTTTCTGTGCTGGTTTTGTTAAGTAATACTGTTGTCTATAGTGCACGCCATAACAAGAAATAACAGCAAAAGAACACAGTTTGCTCTTGTTTTCAGACTAAGGTTAAAGTGCAAGTGCTTTTCCGAAAAAGTCAACTGGCGACACATATACATGGCAGAGAAATCTTGGTATTCCAGTAGAAATTTACCTGGGGAAACCTGGGTTTTATAATCCCCTAGCTTTACAGAAACACAGCAGTTAGAAAATCTGTGCACTGGAGAAAGACAACTGTAAACTGGTTACTAAATGCATGAGAACAACCTGAATTATTCTAGCCACTGTTTGTGTAGCTGTTATGCAACATGTCATGTCATGATCACATACCTCTCTCTTGGATTTTATGCCACCATACCATCATCATACTAATATTAGCAAACTAAATGATGAAATATTGCACACTCAATAGAGGCGTGCTAACCTGCTAAATGCTAATGTCAATGCAAAATGGAGAACATATTTTATGGCCTCAGACAGACAAAGCAGGATTTTAGGATATTTACATATTTTTTAATGGATTCGACACATAACAGCAAATTTCTGCAGGGTTTGGATGAAACCATGTATTTTAAGCTTATAGCTGCTGCTTTGCACATCAGCTTTACCAGCATCTCATCAAAAACACTGGCTAGCACATATTTAAAGGTTTTGTGTGCAACATTTAGAGCAATAACATGGCAGCGAACCACCATTTGCAATGTAACGGTAAAGCAATGGCATCCCTAAGCAGAGAATGAAGTCACACTACCTCTGTCTGTGTTGGAATTAGAGCTTCTCTATGGTTTGTTGTGGTAGCCAGTCTGGCCACGTGTGCAGGTTAATGCATGTATGTATTGAACCCGGTCTCACTTCGAAGTCGTTGAAATTCAGCTCTTGGACACTGCCTAGTGGTATCAGACAGTGACCAAAAAAAAAAAGCCGGTCGGCGTTATTGTTTAACAGCGCTCAGCAATGTCAGCAGGAAACATGGCAGGACAAGAATGAAAGTTAAGGTGGTGAAAGTCTGGGTAGGGCAGGTGGGAGGGGTGGTGGATGGGTCCAACAAACATAGACTTTCACCCTGGAGAGCGGATGGTCGCATCCTATAAGATTATAAAGCCAAACCCTGTTATTCTTTACTGAACCTAACCATGTACTTTTGTA
>JAPZEB010000026.1:3443989-3457267 GCA_029783705.1 Chaetodon striatus | reverse complement strand
GAAGTAAGTAAAAAGATTAAAAATAATAATAATAAAATAGTAAAAAAAAAAAAAAAAAAAGAGAGAAAAAAAAAAGAAAAGTTAAACACAAAGAAACCAGGAAATGACCTGGAAAGAGTCGTAAAATTGTAATAATTTTTTTAACATACATTTAAAATATAATAATAATTATTATAAATAGTCTAGCTTTTTCTCCTTTTTTCCTTTTTCTTTCTAAATCTAATTTTTTTTTTTTTTGCAATTTGCAATTTGCAAGTTGCTCAATGCGTTTTTTTTCTCCCATGTTTCTGAAAAAAATCGCACCAATTAGCTCAGGGTTCAAAGGTTTAAATTTGAGGAAAAAAGTTTAACAACTACTTAAAATCCTTAATCTTATTTTATTTTACTTTTAAAATTTTTATTTATTTATATATTTTTTAATTAATTAATTAATTTGTTTTAAATTTATTAGTTCCTTTTTTTAAATTTAATTTTATCATTCTATCTATCTACCTTTCCTTCTTTCTCTTTAACCAAGCTTACTTTGAGGTCTACTTACAACCAGACTACAACACATTTCATTGTACTGTCTTGTTTGGAAAAATACTTAAGAAAATTTTCATAATTTCTGGCTTTTTTTTCAATGCAGAGACAATTTGTATTTTTATTGTTCCTGTTTTGTTTACAAAAGTTGTCTGAGAGTGTTCTCAGAGAGTTTTTGAATACAGCCCTTGAAGAAATCCTAACCAAGAGTTCATGCTTAGCACATAAGAGAAATTTCAGCTGGTTGCAATCTGCAATCCTCAACTCTAGATGCCACTAAATCCTCGCCAATGCTCCTTTCACTTAAATAAACAAACAAACAAAAACAACTACACATACTGACTTGAAACATTCACAAGACTGTGTGTGTGTTAAGAATGATACACTGATACAATCTTGATAGCTGTGTAGCAGGATGCTGACGTCTGGGAGTAAAAGGTCACACAGTCTAAGTGTCTGAATATTGATGATCCTTCTGAGTCTAGATTTGAGTATGACAGACTCTTATCCTCTGATTGTTGTGCAATGACTTTATTCATCTTTTTGACTCATGAGAATATACTACATTTTATCTGCAGCAAATCGAGGAGAAGATAGATGATAGTGAAAAACATAAAAGGCAAATAAAACAAAGGAACATCCTGGCTGGTGACTTTAAAGAGCTGTCAGGTCTCTGGTGGAGTTCCTGGTTGAGATCATAAAGAGTCAGCGCAGGTTTCCCTCATTAAAGTTGAAAGGTGAATCTGGTCTAACTTGCCCTTGTTTCGACACAAGACTTCCTGTGGAAACATTTGACTCTCGTGTGGAAATCTGCGCTCAGCCCACGAATGCTGAGTGTATTTATTGGAGGAGGGGGTTCCTGGTGTTTCGGTGGGCCGGTGTGTAACATTTGCTTGTGCTGTTGCGGTACTCGTGACCTTTGTATCTTTTCATCTCTGTATTGTGCGTCTCTTCGCAGTGATGCCAAGAAATCAGCTTAAAGTGCGTTGACTGGAAGACCACATGTCCTACTTTAAAAAGAGTTGCTGTTCAGTCACACAGTGTCTCTGCGTCTCTGGATACTTCATGGTGAATTTACTGAATAGATATCTTAGTGTGCTAGTTACTCAGCAACGATGACAGACCACCACTGAGGCATGCGGTTTTTGTGTCGCCAAAGATCTGCCGATAACATGGGATACATAAAAAAGAGTAGCTTGGCATTACAGTGCTGCAGCTACACCATCCTGTAGGCCTGTGTGCAGCAGCGGGATAATCACGTTTCCATGATGCTCACAATGCAAGATGTCTGAACAAAAACTTAATCACAACTCATGATCTGAAAGAACTTTGTTGCAGGCATCGTGTAACTTCTCACATCTGACACACTTGGTAAATACTAGAGACAGGAACAAGATTAACGCCCACACTGAGTAGGAAGGAAGCAAGATGAAGAGAAATAAAAGCCTTCTACCACGAAGTATGAATTACACAACCCACAAAAGCTATAACCTTTATAACTAGGTGTAAGAATCGCACGTGGTCTGTCACACTGTGTTCCACACGTACAGTAAAGGAGTGCGTGGCAGTGGAGTAAAGGTTAAAAAGGTTGCCTCGTGATGTCAATGCTGCTCGTTTAGACCCCAAAAAAATATTTAAAGGAGAAGTTCTGCATTTTGGGGAAATCTGCTTTTTTGTTTTTCCTGCTGATGGTGAGATGGGAAGTTTGATATTTCTCCTATGTTTGTACGATAAATATGAAGCTGCCACTAGCAGCTAGCTAACTTAGCTTAGCACAAAGACTGGAAACAGAGGGAAACAGTTAGCCTGGCCCATGCCAAAAGCAACAAAATGCACCTTGTGGCACATGTAAAGGTCAGTAACTAACATGCTATACTACATTTGTCTAAACCAGTGGTTCCCAACCAGGGGGTCGCGGTCCAAAAGTGGGTCGCAGGTCCACTCTAAATGGACTGCAAGTGTCAAGTTTGAAAAAAACAGACTTTATTTTTAAGTACAGTCAATATTCGGAACACAGCTTTTATTTTGAAGTGCTGTTTCTTGCTGTAAAGTCAGTAACTAATGGACACCTACGTGACAGAGACAGCAAACTAGCTCGGCCTCATTGCCGAACGTAAGTATGACGGCGAATATATTAAATTGTGTGGACATTGAACTAATGACTTAGTTTAAATCTGGACCCCAGGACCCAGGAAGTTATAGGTCCTGGTCATACATGTACGAAGAGCAGACCACCAGGAAGCGGGTTGGACTTTATTATAGCCAATTCGTGTCGTGGTGGCCAAACAGTGTAATTACACCATCACATGATGCCCTACAGCACAAAAATACTTTTTACCCCATTGACTTTCATGGCAACAGAGAGGTCTGTAAATCAGTGGATACATTTTTTTTAGCGTCATAAACCCTGCAAAATGATTTGTTTCACTATCAGGATTTGATCCATTCAGTCCGATAGCAATAGGAAAATCTAGAGGAGCCGCACAATTTAATCATTTTATCGCTATTCAAGTTAGCCTCACATGGTGTTTTACAGGCAGTCCTTAGTATTATGCCCTGTGCACTACCTTGGCTTAGCACAAAGACTGGAAACCAAGCCCACAGCGCAAAGCTTTGTGGTCAATTTCATACAGTGGCCAAATGTGGAATTACAGTGTCTGGGTCCATCACGTGATGTCATTGGACCTCAAAAGGACTTTTTCCTAAAGTCAACATTATGACAGAGGCATCTGTAAATCAGTAGATACATTTTTTTGGGCGTCCCAAACCACGCTAAATGACTCATTTCACTCTCGGGATCTGATTCATTTGGTCTGTAAATAATTGAAAAGTCTAGAAGAGCCGTAAAATTGAATTCTTTTATCCCCATTCAAGTTAATGGGGCACTAAATCTGAAGTATTCGATGCAACTGGCAAAGTCTCTAGTGCGCCTGCTGTATGGGCCACACAGTGCGGAAGCAATGCTGAATATATGGGTAATTTTATATGTGGCAGTTGAATGATTTTGGCGTTATGCACTGCGGGAGCAACTTTTATAGAAATAAACAGGGCCCCGCCTCCAGTGCTGTTACCAGTTCTCTTTATACATCCATGGATGAAGCCAAAAAAGCTCAATTTCCACAGTATGAAGTTACCCAGATCGTCCACATCATGGGGCCTATAGAGCAAGTGCATTTAATCGACAGGACAGCATCAACGTGAAAGGGGAAGAGAAAGAGGGCTACTGTGACAAGGACAAAGCCTTTGTACATGGGGCACCTGCTCTACCAGGTCAGCTACTGGGCACCACAGCACTTACCTAACTTGAACGGGCTAAAATGCAATCAATCATGCATCTCTTCTGGACCTTTAAAATGTTACCGGAGCAAATGAATCAAATTCCTATAGTGAAACAGTCATTTTGCGGTGGCTGTGATGCTCAAAAAAATGTATCCACTGATTTATAGATGCCTCTTTAAAAATGCAAGTCTATGGGAAAAAGTATTTTTGGGCCCAGTGACATCATGCGACGGACCCATACATTGTTATTCCACATTTGGCCACTGTATGAAATTGGCCTCAAAGCTCAGCGCTGTGGGCTTCATTTTCAGTCTTTTCGGCAATTAAAACATTATGTCAGGCTAGTAATCTTGGAACTTGCTTGCCTAATGGGGCAAGAGGAAAACACATTGTTTTTTCCAGAGCTGATGATGGAAGTAGTTCAGAAGTAAGCCATCTTGCTTCCTGTTCATCTTACTGAGAGTCGCACATGGGCAGTAGCCTACTGTTTGGGTACTTGCAAGAAAATGGTGGTGTTTAAAGACTACGTTTATGAGCTAAAGCGCAAGCGAGCATTTCAATTACACTGGTAGCAATAGTTTTGATAGGCAGTGTTAGAGGATGTGAGCAAAACTCCAGTTATGTATTGTACAATTTGCTGCAAGTTTGAGAGCGAGAAGGATAAAATGGACGTTTTTTTAAAGGCACACCAAGTTTCAGAAGAATGTTGCTGGCCTGCCATACAAGAGCCAACAGGATCTCACTTGCATATCAGCCGACCACTTCCCTCCTCCTTGGTCGTTGTTTGTAATTTGATAATCGCTAATAAATAAAACAATTTGTACAGGGGAAAGTAAAAATGATAGATTTCTGATACACTTGCTTGATGGGGCAAGTGAAAAAAATACTTTAATGATGATGTTGAACCCTGATGTAGCTTCATATTTTGCATACGGACATTAAAATATTAATCTTCTCTATTAAAATGTGTAACTTTTCCTGCCTTTGACAAAGCTCTGAATCCTCCTGCAGTTCAGAATACAGAGATTGTTTCGGGAAGCTCCGGAGTCATGTCGGGCAGTGCCATACCAGTCAGATTCTCATACTGGCAAATAAAAATTACAATAAAAACACTCATCTTTGCAGTCAGAGCGAGAGCACAGAGTGACTAGTTGTTGGGGTCTGAAATGAGAGGTCTGCACGTCTGTGGCCTCTCTCACCCCCCACCTCTGGTTGTCATTTGCATTATTGAAAGGAGGACTGCAGACGCTGACGTCATGACGCACTACTCTAAACCAGATGGGTTGTAGGCTGTTTTGAAATGAGGGGTGAGGGGAAATTCCCCCATTGAGCAGCTGTGAAATTGATAAACCAGGGGGAAATGTTTTTTCAAACTTCACAGTCAAACACAGTCTTCAGTTTGCTGTTCAGTGAATCATAAGAGTGGTCTGGTTTTAATAATCAGTGCAAAATGCAAAGAGCAGCTCAGACATGTTTGTTTCGAAAATACTGTAACATACGCTGTCTTTTCTTGATAAGAGAGGAGAGAGTGGAGGGAATATGGACAGATGGCACAGAAGGAAATCTTCAAATACTAAACCTTTTTGCAGACGACTTCCAAGTCTATATAACTGTTCGTCTCATTCACCTTTATTACCTTGACAACTGCATCAATTTATAGATATCAAAATTTCCTCCAACTGAGATTCTAACTTTTGGTCTAAAAGAGCAAAAAGGGAAACAGTGTGTATAATTTTCTGCACCGTCTCAGCACATTACACTTCAGGCAAGAAGTCTGGGTGTTATGATTGACTGGTTTAACTTTCACTTGCACAGCTCCACCCCTCATTCACTCACAAGCTACTTGTTTAATCTGTCTGTTAATTATAGCGTGCCGCATCAGTATATATGTTGTACGTGCTTTGCTAAATCAGTCTGTAAGATGAATCAAATCACCACAGGAGCACACATGCATTACAGCGCTGCACTGCATGCAGCTGTGCTTTCAAAAATGGAAAAAAAAAATCCCTGTCTTTGCATTTTATTTTGATCACAGTCTGTTTTTATAAAAGCGCTTGTGACATCTCAAATGTGTCTTTGACTTGCAACTAAACATATGGCCCATTTCGTAGACACCAAGATATATATCGTGTATTGACATTCAGCCTGAGAGTACTGAGATATGGCCCTACTTTAAGCTCAAATCTGTCACTACTACTGTGCTGCCATTTTTAGCCACATTAGCTTTCCAGACTGAAACATCTCAACATCTGCTGGATGGATTTCCTTAACATTTTGGTGCTTACTTTCATGGTCCCTAGAGGATGAATCCTTATGACCTTGCTGTGTTTTATTACCTTCCCCTGACTGTTCATGTAGCACTGCCATCAGGTGAAATGTTCAGTTTGTCCAATGCTTTGGTTTGTCTTAGGGATATATGTGATTAGTTGACTAGTCACTTACCATTTACTTCACGTGTTTGCCTCATGAAATGCTGTTGTCATCTTCAGGCATGTTTTTTAAAGACGTATTTTCCTTAAGAATATTGCTTTTAATAAATGTGATTTGTTGACTTTTATTTAGCAAGTTGTTGTCATGTGTCTTACGGTACTGTGCAATGTTCATAACACAGTGCCACACATTTCAGCAGTATGGTTATTGGGCAATTTAGAGTCACCAATTAACCTGCATGTCTTTGGACTGTGGGAGGAAGCTGGAGTACCTGGAGAAAACCCACGCATTTTTTTATCCCTTACAGAAAGATGTTGGATTGTGTGTGATGAGGGTGAAGCCATCCAAGACAAAGACCAACTGGTTTGAACTTGGTGTCCATGAAAATCAAACAGACAAGTGTGTGTCTGTGTGTGTGTGTGTGTGTGTGTGTGTGTTTCTGTGAAGATGCATGTTATATTCGAGGAGATGTCGCTTTCCCTCCCAATTGCTCTGTCTCTGCACAGCCAGACACACTGACACTTCACACTTCTCTTTCTTCTTCTTCTTTGCCACACATCTACATAAATCCTTACAAAGCTCCGCACTAATGGGACTACACACTGTATGCTTGCAGTCAGTCTCACAAAAAGTGGATACCTGGAAAAACAACTGGCAACACAGACCTGCAGCTGCATTGGCACACATACGTTGATCAACACTAAGCCTGTCACAGTTTATTACATAATCCCCTGATCACCATTATTTGAGCTGACCGCAAACATTTTGCAAAATCATAGGATTCCACAATCAAAGGAATTAAAGCCAATGTTACACATGTAGCAACAAATAGCATTTCCATCAGCTGGGTAAACACATTGTCCTGAGCACAACATTCCAATGTCAGGGAATAAAAAAACATGATAATAGAGAGCTTGGCTGTCCAGATTTTACTGCTGTTGGACAGCTTCTTCTGTTTCAGCTCATATGAGACCGTTATTCTTGCTTATGAAGCAAGGTGGTGACAGAAAGGTGCCAATAACAGCTCTCTTGATTTATAGATGAGAATCACCCCTACAGATGCAGCATTGTGTTCAACAGCAAGTTACGTGGAAGTCGCTTCCATCCAACTTAACTAATCACATAATTCATGTAAACATGCTTGGATATAAATTTGGCATTATTAAAGTAGTGTGGGTCCTTTCAGGAGTAGCTCAGCCATATATGAACGTGGCAAGAGAGTGGTCAAGCAAGAGAGAGATTGATGGTGGGTGGGCTCAGAGCAGGCAGCTGTTGGCAACCAGAGCAGAGAGGAAATTAACAGTAGGCCTGAAGTTGTCTAGTCATAGTAAATACTCAGTGTAGCCCCAAAGTGAGCATCAGTTACAGCCATGGAGGCAAAACAAAGTCTTCCCTGTGCCTCCTGATGATGAACTGGAGACTGACACAGTAAAACTAACTATGGGTTTCCACGTTGCATATTAACTTTTGTCCTACATTTATTAACTGTCTTGAACCATGTGTAAGTTACATTAGTTTGGCGTACACAGTAATATTAGAACAAACCATATAATATGAGTCTATGTGCAGCAGAGCAAGAGGTGAAATACTGAAGATTAATTGGCACTCTTTGGCAATGATTGAATTATTTAGATGAGCAGCATTTGAAATTAATAAACCAAACACAACAGCACTACTGGACGGCATAAAACAAACAGAAATAGACGATTATACTGCTAAGCGAAATAATTTGTAGGACATTTAAACACTAACTAAAATTCATGATTGTGATAACCAACACTATGCACGGACACGCAGCTTCAGTCCGCTCTTCACCACTCACTCACACACACACACACACACACACACACACACACACACACACACAGGTGCTGAGACAATCCATGGTAAATAAAAAGGCTAAAAGAGAGCAAGCAAGAAAGAAAGACAGGAAGGTAGAAGAGAAGAGCATGATGTTTCTGTTGTCTGCCATTTTTAAGTTACAGTTTATACAAAATGCAGGGATGGATAAAGGACTAGAATATTTTGTGGAAGCAAAAGTAAAGTTTCTTTAAAGAAACTTTATCCCACACCATAGACAGCCACTGCTGCAGGAGCAAACAAGCCAACAGTGTGACACCTGCCTTTACAGCAAATTGGGCAAATGATTTGTGGAGAATCGTGAATGAATAAATAAAAAAATAGAGTATATGTGTGTGTGTGTGTGTGTGTGTGTGTGTGTGTGTGTGTGTTTGTGTCTGTGTGTGAATAAACAGACACAGATGAATATAACATTCAATATTTAATGTAATTTAATTTGTGGTCTACTTATTTATAGTGACAATCAAGCATTAAATTACATTATTATTCATTCACATTAATTTCTCTTACTAAAGTTTTTTATGAGGCTATATACTCTTATATTTATGCATTTATTAAAGCATCTAAGTATATGATTATTTATGTATTTCTATATTTTGTCTTGGTTTTTAAAACCCCTCTATAGTCTAGCAGCTCTTTCTCAGGGAAAAAACATACAGGAAGTGATGGAGCTCACAAGTTCGGATTAAACAGTAAAGTCGTAGCAGGACGAGCAGTGGCAGCCACCATGGCTGACTCCCCTTAAAGAAATGTAAACTGGACACAACATTACCCATCAGCTCCCTGCCCGCCACAGTGTAATGTCATAACCATCTGTTGTTCACTAAGTGAACGTCTGTGTGTGTGTTTGCATGTGTGCAAGCTTTCATGCTTGCCTGCTTGCTTGTTTCTTCCACAGTAAGAGGCTCTCTTTGACAGGGGTGTAAGGTGTGTTGCCCTTGCTCCCCATCACTGACCCGTGTAATATCTGGGCTGCTGCCTGGGTCGGAGGCCTCTCTGGGTGGAAACAATGACAGGAGGGCGTTTCGCCAGTGCCACAGAGTTGACCATGCATACGGCATGTCAATTAGAGATGCTCCAATTCTTCGGAGGGACGGCACAGGTACAGTAGGAGGGACGAGGAGGGAAAGTCATGAACGAGTGGGCGGTAGAAGTAAACTTTTCATTATAACAACATGCTGAAAGCCATTAAATCATTTAGTATGTTTTGTGGGAGATGCTTTAACACACACACACACACTCACACAAACACAAAAATACATGTAATGGTTATTTCAATACACATCATGCCATATTTACATAATTTTTATAACTACATGCGCCTGGTAAACAATTGTGTGAATAAATAATTTTGTGTTTTATGAATTAGCTTACCAGTTTCTTATTCTCTTCAGCCTCACATAAGTCATACACTTCTTAAATTTGGATGTTACCAAACATGTCAGCCCATACACCTTTATCTAAGTCTTCACAACAAACGTTTAATTTGTACTTTATATTGTCTTATTTACTCTGCTGTGTATTCCCTCCACTCAGCCTTGCCTCGTGGTTTATATACATAATGTGTTTAATATGTCTCACAATAGGAATGACTGTTTTAGCCAGCTATGGGCCCTCGGCCAAAAATTAGCTGCTGAGTCCCAATTAACTCTCAGTTCCTTCCTCTGTCTGTGCATTGTGTAATGTTTCCTTTGGGGGTTTGTTGTGAGGGAAATTTAATTAAACATAAATGCATGTGGGAAAACATACAGTATACGCATGTATCAATGGAAATAATGAAGGTCTTAAAATTAGATTTAAGCAAAGCAGTACTTACTGTATTTTGGGCAGCAGAACAGGCTGTAAACATTGTAAACTACATTGACATAGTATCACATTAAACTTGTCAGCAAATAATTTCTTGTTTATACATCCAGCAGTTACGGAGCAACATTATCATTCATTTGGAGCTGGAGTTTCTGTCCTCCTGGCAAATGTAACTCAAATATCCAGTCTCATTTTGCCTTTGTTTTAAGCTCTAGGAGTGACCCAAAAAAACGAATCATACATGTGGGCTACATGCTATCAACATAAGAGAGTATATAAAATGGAAAAATCTAAATTACCCTACCTGTTTTGGGCAATTGGAGAATAAATTAGTGTAGTGCTGTAGTGAGATATAAACGGCTCATTCTAAGGTTAAAAAAAAAACAAAAAATTATTCGTATTTTCAGGTAATGATAACTATGGAAGTTTTTTTTATTTATTTGACTTTATCATTTGTAACCGGCTTGTCCTCCACGTGTCAGCGTGGGTTTTCTCCAGGTCTTCCTCCCACAGTCCGAAAGCATGCAGGTTAATTGGTGACTCTAAATTGCCCACAGGTGTGAATGTGAGTGTGAATGGTTGTCTGTCTCTATGTGTCAGCCCTGCGATAGTCTGGCAACCTGTCCAGGGTGTACCCTGCCTATCACCCAGTGTCAGAATTAATTAATGAATAAATAATGTGTTTATCACTTTAATATTAAAGCTGGTAAATGGGGGGGTTTTCTGGCAGGTAGCATTTCAGTCTTATCTTTATCCATCATAATTTATTTGTTTATAATATTTTCTATTATTAGTCTGAATCTGCAGTTTGCAGTGGTGGTGGAAAGTAATAGAGTACATTTCCTCTCAAGAACTGTATTTAAGTATAATTTTGATGTACTCGTACTTTACCGGAGTATTTCCTTATTCTGCTACTTATTTCTTCTACTTCATTACATCTGAGAAGGAAATATTTTACTTTTCACAACCCTACATTTATTCAATACATGTAAATACTAGTTTAACTGTGGTGAAACTGATTATGTTTGTAAAACCTGTAACATTTGTATGTGAAGTAAAGTATGTCTTTACAGAGTAAGTTATGCACATTTGCAAAGCACTCTGTATTTCTGTAGATATGACTTTACACAACAAAAATGTAAAATTACATTTTTGTGGATAGTAAAATATATGTGGATCATGGTATACATGTGTAGATTGTCATGTATGGGTCACAAATAATAAAGTCCAATAATGAATATTATATCAAATATCTGCCAATAGATACTCCTAAATTCTGCACACTTGACCTTAAACTGGGGTAGATCACCACAGTAACCATCCTGCTTTCTACCCAATAAGCTCTCAAATATGACAGTCATTAATTTTACAGCATCTGACTCAGACCAAAACTCTGTATTCACAGTACGTTTTTAAGTCTTTTGACCCATATGAGTCTGTGTGTAGCTTGAGATTCTGGAGTCCAGGCTTAAAACTAATAAGGGCAGGAAGTCAGTTCCATCACATATATTATTTATTAACAATAACATTATCTGATTTACTTGAGTTCAGCCTGGTCAAGCTGAATACATATTTTGTTTGTCTATACATTTTACTATTTGCTGCTATGTATGGAATATTGTGGCTCTGAAAAATGTAATTCTTATGATTATAATGATATAGTGGCTTGAAGCCTGATAAGAAACATTGCACATCATGTCAAGCAGTCCCACTCTGGCTTTAAAACAGAGGACTACGTTTACGATACACTAATTATGAATGAAGAATTTATTGTAGCATTGGCTTTTGCTTGTAGTGTGTAGAATTCTTTGACTGTATTCATACAGAGACCATTTACATATGTCTCTGTAGAATATGAGCAGTCTCAGTGGATTCATCATTCAGATGATGAATGTATAAATAAAAATGTATGACCACTGTGTGTTAATGAGGGCCAGTGATCAACCTTAAAAGACAAGGCATTCTCACACTAGAAATTAGCTCCCAGTTGGCTAATTTATTTACACAATGTTGCAGTCAGATACTGCAGACCTCCACACAGCATTCTTTTCTTTTAACTTTTTATTTGCAAAGCAGTTTTTTTTTCCTCCAGTTATCCTCTTGGCCTCTGCAGCAGAAACACCATTACTTTATACTAATATCCTGTGTTGTTAATTTTTTTTTTCATTACAATTCATCGTGAATCATTCCTTCATTTACATAAGAACACAGCTGGTGGTAATCCATCTTTCCAATACCATACATATGTTGCATGAATATATTCTTTTTCTTTCTTTTTTCTTTCTTTTAAATCGCTGCTTGTTGTATGATGGTGTGTCATTTTGTACCACTTTACCTACCTATTATTGCATTTTTCCTTGATTGATACCGCTGGAGTTAAATTCAATTGTATTTATATATTCCAATATCACAAATCACAAGCCAACAAGAAACATCCGGGAGAGTAAGTGCGTAGGGATCCCTTCCCAAGAATGGACTGATGTGTAATAGATGCTGTGTGTACAAAGTAGACCAACATAATAAAAATACAGTAGAGACAATCCATATGACAAAATGATACAAGAGAGATTTTGTTGTTGTTTGTTATTACACACTAATTTAATAATTCTACCTATTTTACTGTTTACTTGTCTTTTAATACGCCTTGGCAACACATGAAGTGTCATGCTGTTGAATAGAATGGAATAGAATATAATTGAATTGAATTGAATTGAATTGAATTGAATTGAGAGAAAGGGAGTGAATAATGACTATTACATAACAATAACAACTATAACAGTAATGATAGAAATATGACAAAAAATAATAATAGTAAATGATAATATCTATCTATCTATCTAGCTATCTATCTATCTATCTATACCTGACGTCCCGTGTGAAAGGCCCAACCCTAATCCATGGAAACCTGTTAGATGAGAAAGCACAAAAGATCTGGGTAAAAAGCCAATCTGGTAAATGAATGTATGCAAAGACAGAGGTGGAGAGAGGAGCTCAGTGTATCATAGGAGAGACTGGCATAGGCAGACTAGACCTATATCAGCCTAACTAGGGGCTGGTTCAAGCGAGCCTGAGCCAGCCCTAACTTTAAGCTTTATAAAAAAAAAAAGAAAATCTTAAGTCTACGATTAACTGTGGAGACAGTGTCTACCTTGCAGATCAAAACTAGAGGATGCTTCCACAGAAGAGGAACTTGTTGGCTGAAGGCTCTCACTCCCATTCTACTTTTGGAGATCGTGGGAACCACAAGTAACCCTGCATTCTCCGTGTGCAGTGTTCTGGTGAGATATCATGAACTCTCTGAGACATGATGGGGCCTGACCATTTAGAGCTTTGTATTTGAGGTAAAGGATTTTAAATTCAGTTCTGGATTTTGCAGGGAGC
>JAPZEB010000026.1:3427787-3443889 GCA_029783705.1 Chaetodon striatus | reverse complement strand
ATTTAGAGCTTTGTATTTGAGGTAAAGGCTTTTAAATTCAGTTCTGGATTTTGCAGGGAGCCAGAAATATGACCTCTTTTCCTAATTCATATCAGTACAGTGCAGTTTCTTTTAGGCCAATGAAATGTTCCAGTCTCCGTAATAAGATGTGATGGTCATTGGTACTGAATGCAGCCCTTAGATCTAATGAGACAAGTATAAAGACAAGTCTTTTTTTCTGAGGCAATTAGGAGGTAATTTCTAATTTTTTACCAGGTTTGTCTCTGTGCTATGATGCAATCTGAATCATCAAATGATAATCATAATAGATATATTTTTCTTTATTTCTGCAACAGTAGGTCAGCGGAAAAAGCTGAATACATAATAGAAATATTTTCACCTTGTAAAGTTTATATGGCAAAAGTGTTAGCTAACGGTTGCCTTTTTACACATCCAGTGGAAATGGAGCAAAATTAGTATTCATTTAAAGCTGTGTTTCTGATTGTCTGATGAATATAAATCAAAATTTTTTTTAACTCTGTTTTAGCTCTGTCCACTGTTTTTACCAGCTAGTCACTTACTGGACAATGGGTTGACTGACACTGCCCAATGGTATAAGATACTGCCGCAACAGAATACGTGTTTTTTTTTTTTTTTGGTGTCTGACGCAGAAATCAATGACCAAGCGGTAGCATCTGATGACTTTGGAATGAGAACAGGTTTCTAATAATGTTGGCTAAAGGAAGCACATATAGGGTCAATAGAATTAGTCACTCTGTTTTAGCTCTGTTTTTGATATCTACCAGCTGAAGGATTCGGCTCTTTAGCTGCTAAATTCTCCACTGTTTTCACCAGCTAGACAGTGTACAATGGGTTTACCAGAGCTTTTTTGCTTAAAAACAGCTGCCTGCTGGAAACAAGGTTCTTTGGATCAATGACACGGGACCAGAATAATAAAGTTAACTGTTGTTGGCTAATGTTTAGCTTAATTAAGCCAGATTAGTCAAGGACAGTCAGACTGTGGAAGTTGCTTTGAGGGACGAATCCCTGGATCAAGCAGAGAGCCTGACAGAAATGCAAAGAGGCAAATTAAGTGAATGAGAAACCCGAAGTTACACTGATGACTCAGACTTAGAAAAAAGTAAGGAGTCTTAGTAATATTAGAGATTTAGCTCAAATTCTATAACTAAGTAGTACTTTCAGCATCGAATGAGCCACACTGTCACATCACATAACCCATTATGATGATAATAATACACACACTAAAGTTTTTTTCCATCCATTCAAACACTGATTCAAATAACCCTAAAAGTCAATGGAGCAGAAAGTTGGATATGTGTTTCTGTGTTTTAACTTCATAAGTAATCTTTTTTACACATTCTTCAGTAGATAGAGTAGAGAAGCATATGGATAAATGTACTTTCAAAATTAAAATTAAAAGAAAGACAAAGTTTCTGCGCTTAAAAGTAAATGTGACTCATAAGTCATAAAAAGTGTTTACCAAGTGACTCCATTCTCTTTCACTGAAGTGTCAACTCATCATGTTAAAAACATAAATGTACTGTAGGGTTTGTGCGAAGTTTCTGAAAGAGATTGTGTTTACAGTTTGTTGACATCTTGCCAGTTTGTTGCCAGAATATCAACACTTGGGCAGCAGGCCATGACTCACATTAGAAGAGCAAAAATTATCTATTGACGCCCACATTGGTGAATTCTGACATGCATCAAAACAACCACAGCTTGTTTTCTATAAAAGCACAAATCCTGGCAACGTCTTGATACTTCACTGTCTTATTTCCTCGCATTCAGGCGTGTCATCTCTCTGGGGAAAAACAACCATTTTACCACGGCTCCTATACATACATTGACACTTCTACAATTGGCACGCTTCTAACACAAAGCCATGTGATACGACCAGTGCTGCATTTAGCTGCCCGAGGAAAAAATGTGGATGTGGTCCAGAGTTTTCCAACTAACTTAATACATATTTTTGGTGTGTCAAGGCACTTCTAAATTTGCTTTGACGAAATTTTCAACATTACATTCACTCACAATACAATATTGTCACAATACTCAGGTCACAATACGATATTGCGATATGTTGAGTATTGTGATACAATGAAATTGAATATTCCCAGAGTATTCTCATATGCTGCTGCTTGCAAATCACATATCAAATTACTATTCTAGTCCCAAAAGTTGTATTAAAATGTGTATTTGTGTATTAAAAAAAGAATAATGTATATAATAAAAGATCAGTACTTGGCTTCCGTGTATCAATACAATATCACCACACAAAATATCGCGATACTATGCTGTATCGAGTTTTTCCTCCTCCTCTACTATATAGGCATCCAACAAACACAGAGCAACATTAACATCAGTGGTTGATCTTCCTTCCCATAGGCAACACACACACACACACACACACACACATGTATAAATGCTAGAGCATTGATGAGAGGGAGAATATGTAGAGAGCATTAGAGTAAGAGAAAATGAAAAACAAAAGTCATCTGGACGCAGTACAATAAAGAAAAACCAGAGGATAGAAAAAAGTGGAAGGCGATTAGTAAATTACATGTTTATTATATTTCTTATTAATTGTTTGCGACAGAGGGTGTGCCACATGTACTGGGTCCGACACTGATTAGCATTTATTTGAACCCTTGTAAAACAAAAACAATAAGCTGAAATATGCTAATATACTTTGTAGAAGTAAGACAACTGCAGAGTTGGATGATAATTCTCTATGGGCTCTTCACTTTGAGCAACATACACAGTCATTTGATTCTCTGTCAACATAAAAGTAGCAGTTAGTGCAGCTTTAAAGCTTACATATATGCAGTCATATATGTTGAGTTGCATTTGGTTAAAAAAAAAAAAAAGACAACACACACACTTAATTAATTTTTCTCTTATTGTTGTTGTGCTATGCCTGACCTCTTAGTTTAGAGTGCTTGATGCTGCCAAGCTGTTTCTATATTAGAGTTTTCAGCACTCAACTGTCAGGAAGGAAGTCCCCCAGTAGCCTCTGATGTTTTTTTCCTTTTGACATACTATGGTAAATGGACCTGCACTTGTATAGCGCTGTTCTAGTCTTCTAACCACTCAAAGCGCTTTTCACAGTATGAGTCACATTTAACCATTCACACACACATTCATACACTGGTGGCCGAGGCTACCATACAAAGTGCCACCTGCTACTCAGTTTTTAACACACTCACACACCAATGGAACAGCCATCGGGAGCAATTTGGGGTTCAGTACATTTGGGGACTGGAGGAACTGCTGATCTTGAGATTAGTTGCCAACCTGCTCACACAGCCGCCCCATTTGGTGGCTATCATTGCTAAAGCCGACTACCTCTTTCTACTTTCAATTACTGCAAAGTAAATAATGTTTTATGTTTTAGAGGATTATTCCCAATGAAAGTCTATAACACATTGTCTATGTAAGACAGCAAATGTAAAAGATGCATGGTTGCAATCCATGGTTGTCACAGATGTGTGTACTTCAAATAATAGTCTGACTGACTGACAGCTGAATGGAAAGATTTGCACAGAAGTATAAGAGCTTAGTGAGGTGGCCAATTTCCCAAGACAGCAGATGCCAGAGGAAGGTGAACAAGTCACAAAAACATTTGCGTGCATCATATCATGACACCAACTACTCAGACTGAAACACCAGACGTCATTTTCCTTCAAAGTAATTACTTTTAAACTGTGAATTCCCTGTTCCCATTTTCTCTCTCTTCTCTGTCGGTTTCCGTGATGAAGACTATTTTGTGCATGTCTTTCTCTGTGTGTTTGTATGTGTCCTGCTGTGAGAAAACTGGGATCCAACGAGGAATACCAAAGTCCATTCAGATTCCTGCTGAGATATAAATGAGCGTCTCAGCACACATACACAAACTTGCAAACACATTAACCTCTGCATGTTTATGTGTGTAAGTTCCTTGATGACTTCAAACTGGAAAATACTTCTTTGGTAGAAAAATGTGCTCTATCTACCAAATGGGTCTTGCCTGGTTATTAAAACTAAGGGGCAATTATACATTTGCTCTCTCTATGCTTCTGTTCAGATGTTGGACTGAAAATTCAGAAAGCACAAGGCATCTTCTGGCAGCTATATTCATGGTTAGCTTCTGTACTTTAGAATGAGACAACATCATTAGATCTGTTGTGCACACTATTAAAATGAAATATATTCTGTGGGAAGAAACCAGAGCATCACATGTACACCCATACACGTTGCTAGAACATGGCAATGCTACATAGAGCCTGTTGACTAGTGATGGCCAAATGAAGCCTCATAAAGCATTTTCTTTATTTTCTGAGCCCACTAGATGGCACTTTTTGTTCAACAAAAGGTTGAAAGCACACTGAATTGCTATTTTTTCTGTTTCTCTCTTTAAACCAAGAATGCCATCTAGTAGACTCAGAAAAGCCATCACTGCTGTTTACACCTGGTATTAATATGTGTCTTTGGCAAATGATCACGAGTGGAAAGATTTAAGTCTGTCTCACACTTAGCGTTGAAATGCATTTCCACATGGCTCTCAATTGACCACATACGATCAGCTCTCACTTCCTGCTCTTTATGCAAAGAAACATATAGGCTTCATCATTTCACTTACCATCCTAAGAGGCTACTACTGCTGGAGTGTGAGCTCTGTGCAGGGGATAACTGATGAGAGCCTACCGCACACACACAATGACAATGCTAACTTATAGCATCACGTGGCTAATGTTACCTGTTGGTTATTAACTACAAAGTCAAGCTATTTTTTTGAGTTTGTTCACCAACTGCTGCTGTGTTAGCTTGTGCTAGCCGCATGTGTTGAACTGACTGTTCACTGGGAGGAAAGTGCTTTTGGATGCCATAGACACATTGTTGAAAGAATGTGGCCATACACAGCCCAGACAATCTCTAAATGTGTTCTGAGAGATCCGATCTCAAGATGCATTCAGGGCTCACTAGGTGCATTTACACGTACTTAGAGGCATCCATTTGTGATCACCCATGACACATGTTAATACCAGGTGTAAACAGGAATATAGAAAGGCACTTCTTGACCTTCTTGGTGTGAGGTGAAAGTACTAACCACTGCACCAGAGTGTGGCATGGTATTACAACTATTGTGATAGCTAATTAGCTTTTTAAATAGAGAAAAAAAAAAAAAAACTTTAGAGGCAACAAGCCCCTCAGAATGTCTGAGATCGGGCCAAAGAAAATCCAACATCCTGCCTATGGAGTGACTTTAAAAGAATATCAACATAAGAAAAATTTAAAAGATAAATAAAAAGGCAGTCAAAAGTAACCGCAGCCACTGATGTTAGTGAGATAAAATTGTGTTGGTTTACAAGCTACATTCTGTCTGTTAATCCCTCATGCTTAGTAGGGCAATATGAATCCAGCACAGCAATGGCCACTACCAATAACAACAAAAAACACCTAGAGAATGTAAATACATTAAGTGGCTATTGCAGAAAAAATCATAAACAGTATCACAAATGAGTTCTGATTTCATGAAAATTAAGGATTATACCCTTAAATATAAAAAAAGTACCTTTGAAATAACATTGCTTTGCATCTCCAACAACGAGAAGTATCAGAGGCCTACAATTAGCCTCTTTACTATCAGCTTAAAATACTGATCTTCATTAGACCGGCTCAGTTACCTGATAATAACACTCACTCCAGCTAATCACAAGTAGTGTCTTTACTCATACAGTATATTACATAATTAATGTCACACTTTGCAATTATTTTTAATGGACTCTATACTGTCCACATTTTATTAACATTCTCATGTCTGAAGGCAACAGACTAATTCTCACCAAATGAGTCTGTAAGGTAGTGACATCCAAAGGCTAAAAGTGGAAAACATACAGCAGCACACTAAGTGAGAATACGACAAAATCTAACACCTCTCAAATCATAAAGAAAGCATCTGCCCCTCCAATGTCATTTCATTTTTTAGTTCAATAAATTCAATATTTCATTGGAAGTGGTAATTTAGTGGGTAATAACATAGTGTTCATTTCAATTCCTTTGCAGATCAGATGCCTGATTCTTTCATTTCAGTCATAAATGATTTCCAATTTTTGTCTAATGAAGAAAAGTGTTGAATAAAGCACATCTGATGCAAATGGACAGATACTTTTTATCAATGTAAATTTTATCCACAGGGGTGTTTGCTGCTTCAATGTGCCCTTCTCCCAGTGCGCCCTTCCCTCCTGCTCTCCCCTTATCCTCTGTGTCTTCTGCAGAATGGCAAATGAAGGATTTTTTGGAGGATTTCTTACTCCCCACCGTCAACAAACCAATGACAGACAAAAAGCAAGTGGCCTAGTAATAATTCTGTCATACGGGCCACGGCTGGCTCATGTCTCAGGCAGATAAGGCCTTCGAAGGGCTTTCTGTCGCTGTTGTCTGTCGAAGTGAAAGTTTCCAAGGTCACGCCTACGCGGAATTTGGTTTCAGTGCTTAGGGGCAAGTTGTAAACAAAAGAAAAGCTGAGGTCACAGTGTGTTGTTTGCTTCTTCTTGGGGGTTCAGTAACTTTCTCCATCTGTCTTCATCTCTTCTTTTTCTTCCCCTCACACTTTCCCTCCTCCTCTCTAACTTCCTGCAAACCTCCATATCATCTCTTTTGCTGTCTCATTCTCAATCTTTTTGCTCTCGCTTCCACTGTGTAAACATTTATTTATTTTTTAATGCTTGTGTGACTGTATGTGTGTGTATGTGTGTGTGTGTGTGTGTGTGTGTGTGTGTGTGTCTGAGGGCATCTAAAGTGTGCGGTTCTGGGTTATTTTTCCATGGAAACTCGCAGCAAATAAGGGGATAGAGGAGCAAAGCACAATTGGCTGGGGCTTAACTTACTTTACATAATTGTTGCCTATAAATGCATTTCCAACGTCAGGGGTTTAAGCGCCTGATATGCTTAACGGAGAGAGAAAGAGGGCTGAGGCTGTTGCAAGCCATCCTGACGATAGAGATGGAGAGGAGCAGAAAGCAGCAGAGACAGGGGTTACATGGGGAGACAGAGGAATAGGAAAAAGGGACCCCAAGAGAAGGAGCAAACTAGAAAACAGGTACAACTTGACTGTTAAAGTGCACATTTTGGCTGTTGCTGTCTTTAAACGACATTATACAGGCCTCAAAAGCTTCATTAGACTGTACAGGACAAAATGACCTGCACCTTGTTGCAGTGTGTATTTCCTAATCCTATTTTCCACATGCTGTTGCATGTAACACACAGAGCAAGACGCAGACCAGTGTGAGCTACAATGCTCAACGCAATTCAATGCAATGCCCATCAAGATTAAAACATGTTGCTTATATACATTCTTACCACTACTACTACTACTACTACTGGTAGGAGGAGGATAGACCCAGAACACGCTGGAGGGATCACATATCTCATCTGGCCTGCGAACGCCTTTCGATGGATGGATGGATGGATGGATGGATGGATGGATGGATGCATATATACAGTCTATTCAAGCCCTGTCTACACATATATAGATATTTGAAATCTGATATTTTCCCCTACATTGTGGCCTCTATCTACACTTATATAAAGTATACAGTGACTAAAACATAGATTTTTTGAAAAAAAAAAAACCCTTCAAAGATGAAGATTTTTCAAAACTCAGATTATTTTGTGTTTGTGTGGACATGTAAATCAATGCGTTTGGGAAACAATGACAGCATCTACTTAATTTATGCATGCCCATTTTTGTCTTGCGTAAAGAAAGTGCCAAAAAAATAACAGCAATGGTTAACTAACTTACTGGTTGGTTTACTTTTTGTTAGCACTGTTTGGTCTGATTACTATTTTACACCAAAACTTAGTATTGCTGTACCACTTCACGGACAAACTCAGGCTGCACCCAGCAACTGCAGTTTAATGTCCTCCATAAACAATGGTTTTGGATCAGACCCAGTCAAAGCAGCAGAAGGTGAGAAATTCTCCACAGTGGGATTATTGTTACTGCAATACATTCTCACTCCCAACTCGTCACACATCGCTGTTTGATCACCCTATATAGTCCTTCCAGCAAAGTTAATTATGTTGTAATCTGGCAGTGTTTCAAACTGATGGTGTCCCACTTCATGATAAACTGATGCCGCCGAGCAGCTTTTTGTACTGCAACAAAAGGATGCCTTTTTTCATGGTGTCTGATGCTGAAATCAGTGACGTCAGGAGGAAACGCAGTGGGTGCAGTAAAACAATAACAGCGACTGGCTGTGTATCGTGCCGCCATGAAAGGATGTCTTTTTTTCATCAGTGTCTGATGCTGGAAGTCACGATGACTTCAGAGTGAGACCGCTGTTGACGTCTTTGCAAACTGAGTTTCATGGCATACTGATGTCTTCAAAAAGATATATCCTCATTTGGTGTTTGGGTGATGAAAGTGGAGAATGCTGCTCCCATATCAGCTGGGTTGATATGAGAGCATGTGACTAAATAGCATATGCATGATTCACTTAATTTTAATCAGGTATTCCTCATTTACTGAACAAAGCATTCATCTATATTTGTTCAGGTTTTTCCTTTTAAACTCTCCCCCAGTTCTACATCTGGTAGGTAACAGGGTGGTGTGTTTGAGCTGCCAATGCTGCTGATGTTTGTAGCATTTCATAAGCCTTGAATAAATGCTAGCTTCACCTCACAGTAAATATGAGCTCCATACAGAATCTGAACACACATCATTTTAATCTCTTTCACATGAGCTGGCTAAAAAAATCAAGCAGCGACCTCTCAGGTAAAAAAAAAAATGAAGCCAACACAGAGGTGCCAAGAACTGCAGTTCTTTGAATGGCCACATGGGGCTGGCTCTAGAAGTCAGTCACTCCCCAAGACCCCCAATTTGAATGTCTAACTTTACAGCAGAAATAGCAGAATAAAGAAATGGCTTTGGTCTCCTTGGCTAATTTCCTTCTTCCTTATGACTGTATGGGGTGTTAATTTTTGATATAACACATCCATTTTTACAAGGCTTTAAGTATAATGAAGGGCGAGCCACTTTGAGTGAGTGTGTGTCCGTCTATGTGTCTGTCAGTGAATGGACAAAAAGTTATCAAACCACTGGCATTGCCCTGTAAAAGTTTGTATAATCTCTTCACAAACAGAAATGTGAAGGAAAAAAAACACTCAGGGGGAGTTACATGTGCAGGGATTTACCCTTAACATTATCATCACCTGCATGTTTTGGTATCGGAATATGTGTGTGTGTGTGTGTGTGTGTGTGTGTGTGTGTGTGTGTGTGTGTGTTGTACTGGCTGTGTAAATGCATCTTCCTCTGGGACAATAAATCTCAATGAACTGTGTTGTTGAAGCAAAGCATTAAATATGGTCAGAATAATTGCGAACACACTGAGTCCGTTTATTTCATATTAAAGACATTAAAGCAACAAAGTCAGAATATTATGGGATGTTATTAATAGTTGGTTGTTGATGAACGTCTCTGTAGAGCTCTGTCTCCACAGTGAACCAGGCTCTGTGCTCTGCTGCTGCTCTGTCTCTGTCCATGCTGCTGACTGGGAGGATGGATCCACTCACTGGACTCCAGTTTGTCACTGGTGCTTGAAGAGGAACTGAACACCTCCTCAAAGTCTTGTCTTTGCTGACTCCCAGTGGCCCTGTGCTTCCACTTCACTTTAACTTCACTTCACTTAAAGTTAACTTAACTTCAATTAAACTTAACATAAACTTCACTTACACTAAACTTAACTTCTCCTCACTTCACTTTACTTAAACTTAACTTAACAAAAAATTTAACTTAACTTAAAACTAAACTTCACTAAATTTCACTTAACTTTAAACTAAAATTAAACTTAACTTTTCTGAGACTAACACTTAACCTAACTAAAGTAAGTAAACTTAGCTTCACTTTACTTCACTTGACTTAAACTTATCTTAATTTAACAAAAGATAAAACTAAACTGCACTTAATTGTATTTAACTTAAAACTACAACTAAACTAAACTTAACTTAGTTTAACCTAGCTTAACTTTAATTAAACTAATACTTAACCTAACTTAACTTAACTTAAGTAAACTAAAGTCTACTTTCACTTTACACAACATAAACTTCACTTCACTTAACTTAACAAAAACTTAACTTAAAACAAAACCCTACTCAATTTCACTTAACTTAAAACTAAAATTAAATTTAACTTTACTGAGACTAACACTTAACTTACCTTAACTTAACTGAAGTAAATTTAGCTTAACATCACTCCACTTTACTTCACTTAAACTTAACTAAACTAAAACTTTATGTAACTTAAAACTAAACGTAACTTAATGTCATTTAACTTAACTTAACTTAAACTGACACTTAATTTAACCTAACACTTAACTTAATTTAACTTTACTGAATGTTAAACTAAAACTGAACTTCATTTCTCTTCTCACCATGAAGTGGTGAAGTCCAGGTGGACTCCAGGACCTGGTGACATCACTGTCGCTGTGGTTACAGGTTGAACAGAGCACACGTGTGAGGCTTGAAAGTTTCACTCAGAGAGGGCTGTGAAACACTGCTGTTCATCCTGCTCTCTCACACACACACACACACACACACACACCCACACACACACACACACACACACACACACACACACACAGAGTCAGTGTGTGTTGCCACTCCAAATATCAGAGCAGTTTTGTTCCTGGTCCGTTCATCAAGTCACTCCAGGGACGAAGAATCAAAGCTGAGAGTCTCTGGTGGGAGACAGAGTGATGCAGAGTCACAGATGTCTCCATGTGAATCAGCACAGATCACTTCAACTTTATTCTCACCTTCTCTGCTTGATTTATCTGCCTGTTGTTTGCTCTCTACCTCCATCATTTCCTTTCTCTTTATCTCTGTGTTGTGATGATCTCTGTCTCTGGTGTACGCTTGATCTGCAGAAAGGTAAAGCCTACTTTGAATTCCCAGCATGCCTCTTGATGTGAGAGTGTATCCTGGACAGTGAACACGTTGCCTTGTCTCATGCCACTGCCATATGTTTCCATATTTCCTCCTCATATATTTTCCTAACGGTCGACGCGGCCCCAAATTCAGCAGCTGTATCTTAAATCTTTCACAGTGACATCCAAAGGTTTGCTGGAGGACAGAAACACTGTGGGCTGGAAATGAATTATGAATCAAGACACTTAGAGGTCAGGAGCTTTGAACTCAGTGTTCAGTGTGATGAGACATGAGTGGACTGCACTCTGTGAAATGAATCAGAGTTTGTCTCTCTAATGAGGGGACGTAACCAGGAGGACGTGTTTTTACCTACAGTGGTGATGTCACTGATCACACAGCTGTAGAAGCACACACACACACACACACACACACACTTGACTTATCAGTGAGAATCAGCAGCGTCACGTCTCCGACTCTGACAGTAAAGTCTATTTCTCATCAGGTTGTTTTGATGGATTCAATCTAACCTTTGCTTTGTTTCTCTTGCTGCTGGCATGTTATAATGAAAACAGTATTCTTCTCCTCTCAGCCTCAAATACAAATGAGCAGTGTGACAGAAACAGGTGGGGAGATGTAAATAAACCCTCCAAACACAGTCGGCCTGTGTCCTCAGGTCTTGTGGGTGGAAGCTGAACACAGATGGAAACTCAAAGGAAACAAAAGGGAGAAAACAAATGAAGAAAATACAAATATAATAGAAAATGTGGGTCCAAGCAGCAGTGTGTCTTCTGTGTGAGGGCAAAGATCCAGAAACTAAGTTCAGTTTATATCCTGTGAAATGACAGAAAGCAGCTGTGGTGTTTTATTATTATTAGTATTAAATGATGAGTTTGTCTCTGTCAGTGACGACTGTGCAGCCATTTACTGAACACAAGAGTCAAACAATGAAACGTGTCATTACTGCTGCTGCTAACTGCTGTTTACTGAGCAGGGCTGCCGCTGGGATGGAAAGTGAACACACAGCCGTGTGTTATATGATTTACCACTGATTCATGAAGCATGAACTTCTTTATCAAACAGCACTGATTCAGTCACAGCATGTTGTAGTGCTCAGATAACTCTGAACTGTTGACCCATGTGAGCAGAGCTGCTGTTATCTTTGTATCCAGATGATGTCAGAGAGCTGCTGAGGTTTAGAGACGTCATATATATCTACAGTAGATATGTTTCTGCTTTAATATGAACATGTGAGGATATGTGCGATTGTGGCAGTGTAAAAAAAGGAATGTCAGAGTCTGGGCTGTCTAACATCATCTGAGGTTATTCCAGGTTTGAGCTGCATGATAACAAAACGCTGCTTCACCATCTTTTGTCTTGACTAATGGGACGGTCAGTAGGTCGGCCCCAGATGTCCTAAAGGTCCTGGAAGGTTCATATGTCACATGCATGTCAGAGATATATTTGGGCGCTGAGCCACAGAATGATTTATACACAAGCAGCAAGATTTTGAAATCAATTCTCTGAGTGACAGGTAGACAGTGTCAGGATTTTAAAACTGGAGTCATGTGGTCATATTTCCTAGTTATTATCAGGACTACTGCAGCAGCATTCTGAATAATAAAATGTGCATTATGCTGCAGTGTTAAAGACACATTTGATTTGAATTTCAATGCACATTTTCATTTCTATTTCATGAAAGTTAAATCTAGAAGCTAAAGCAGCAGCTTGTGTGACTGTGTGAGAACTAAGTGTAATAAATCTACTGTCAGGATGTCTTTGGGGTAAAACACCACACTTGTATGCACACAGATAACTGGCTTTGTCCACTGAGACCAACTAAACTCTCTTCACTGTGAACTCCAACAGATATTAAGCAGCTCCTATAGAGACACTCAAAGGACTGTACACTGACAGGACATTTTTTATGTTTTAATTACATGTCAGGAGGAGAAAATGTGGGTGTTAATTTTGTACAGTCGAAAATATAACTCCTTAATTTGCAAATATTCCTTTAGTCCTCAATTTATGTTGCTATAATTGCAAAGACAGGTTATTGTGAATGATTTATGGTGTTGAATTTTTTCTTCTTTTATTCTTTTGGTGGAACAAAATCAATAATATGTTTCATCATTATTTGAAACCACACAGGGTTAGTCTCAGTGAATTTACAGTCTTAGTTACTGATAAAATAACAAAAATGTGTCTTTAATTGCAATGTTTTATTTTATTTTATATGTATTTTACATCCTAACCTGAGGAGATATTTGTGAGCCATGTATATTTCCAGACTACAGACATCAGTATCCACTGTTGACACTCCACCTGAGTCTGAATATTTAATTAACAATTGTTGACTTGCAGATGTGGTGGCAGGAGTGAACAAATAAAGAGTGAAACGATCAAGTTGTCTTGTGTGTTATTTAATAAAGTGATGGAGCAGAGTTATAAGAGTTATAACAGTCTATTTCAGCTGACAGGTCAGAGCTCTGACCCCTGCAGGTCTGACAGAGAATCACAGATTCACTCACATAAAACTTAGTGCACATTAAAGGAGAGGCCCCCAGGTGACAGCTACAAAACAGACTCCTCACACACAAATAAAACTCTCCAAGGACACATTTACTTCAGGTGTCATGAAGCCTTATAAGGAAGCAGACTATTTCATGTCCATATATGGTAATGGTTGATTTAGTTTCAACGGCAGACAGGTGATTGATTTTGTTTCTACTTCCGGTCCCCTCTCCTTCACTGCTGAATGAAATGTTTTGGATTAGTTCACATAAACTCAGCTCTTGGTGCTGAATCATGAAACACACTGACCACACACAGAGAGGACTCACACACACCTCACAGACACTGTGTGTGTGTGTGGATGAGTGTGTCGGTAGATGTCGCTCCAGTCCGTGGAAAGCAGCAGCCGCAGCAGTGACAGAGTCTCCAGCTCTTGTGTCGGGATTTCTTCCTCCGCTCGGCTTCATTCGCAGCGCTTTCTCTTCTGGAAATTAACCGCTGCAGACGGAGCTTCGTCGGGAAGAGCGCGGAGCTTTTGCACCTGGTTGAAGGACACCATGCTTTACTTCTGGATACACACCGTGTGGATCCCCGGCGTCGCTTTCCTCTTTGGATTTCAAGGCAAGGGATGGTTTCATTCTTTTCATTTCATGTCCGGACGTTTTCCTCTAGGAAACACCGGAGTTGAGAGGGAAATTACAGCTACCGTGGATGTTGATTGTGCGTCTGTCCGTCTGCTGCTGACTCGAGCTCTGAAGGTATGTGAAGTGACTTCCCTTCCTGAAAACACCTGACATGACAGAGAGAGCTCCTCATGGCCGAGCTGTGTTTGTGTCTCTACACAAAGTTAGTGATGAGTGGAGCAAAGCAGAGCTGAGCTGACAGCTGCAGTCTGCATGTACAGTAGCAGTGTGTGACACAGAGAAGAGAGCAGCCTCAGAGGCTGATGGTGCAGCTGACAGCTTCAGTACACACACACTCCTCTCAGCACAGTAGTAGAGGAGTGCACAAACATGTGGAGGCTGTTCAGCTGTCAGCTCCACTGCTGGACTTATTTCAGGTCTCTCTTAGTAAGTGTGAGTGTGTGGTTCAGTTGTGCATATGATGGGAAAAAAGCCAGGGAGCTTGTGTAAATCTGAAACAGTAGTGTTTATTCATCCATTTTGGTTTTACACCTACATAAAACATCTCTTCTCATTTTGACCCATGATGTCTGCATCGCAGATTGGATCAGTCAGATCTGACCTATTGAATTCTCTTTGGCTCTGCTCTTATGTTGGCAGCGAGCCTGTTAGTGTGGAGTGTGTGTGAGGTGGACTAGAGAGAGAGAGTGATACAGGTGGATGGAGGGAGACGTGGTGGGAAACAGAAGTAAAAGCCTTTGCGAACAGGAGAGATGATGGTAGTCGGAGAATGAGAAGAGGAGAAGGATAAAAAATAATTAGCTTCCATGTCTTCTCTCGTGTCTGCTTCTGTAATGAAATGTCAGCAGTAAGTGATGAGGCTCTCCAGACTGTAAGTGCAGCGGCTCTGAAAGGAATGTGAATGTTTGGTAATGGAGTGGTGACAAAAGCAACAGTGTGATCGATCAGCTGCTCAGTTAGACTTCATGAGGAAATCGGTTTCAGTGAGGAGACACTATCAGGTGTTCAGGGTCAGTGCTGGAAACTGAAGTGACCCGCTGCTCTGTTTGGACCCTTCACATGACCGGGGTGTCAGTCAGAGTTGTGGCAGCCCCCCTTTATATCCACAGACACATTACCCACATGATGGTACAAACATTTTGCCCATTTGGTTCATGATGTTGCTGCTGAGTTTGTTTGTGTTTGTGTTGCCATCGAAGCTGTTGTATGTCAGTTGATGACTATTGGAATTTCTAGTCACTCTTCAAGTAGTTCTCCAACCAATACTCGAGGTGGTTCGATTAGTTCGAGGTCCCACAGTTTAAAACATTCAGCATCATACTTTAGTTATGACAGAATCCATTTTCATAGCTTAAAGAAAATACCAAAATATCCAGAAAAAACACTTGTTTCTTTTCACTGCAGCATGAGCAACTTATTGTGGCCCATCTGCATGTTCGGTTAAACAAAATACACCATTTGCATGTCATAGCATGGAGTATTTTTAATGCCTTCCAACAGAAGTAGAGTATTTGGCCATATTTAAAGCAGCATACAGTTTGACAGGAAGGTTAATTTACATCGACGTTTTAATACCTTTTTTGTCGTGAAAACTTTTCTCCTGTTGTCATCCATCCATTTTCAAGCGTTTGTCCGAGGCTGGGTATTCTAGACGTCCCTCTCCCCAGCAACGCTTTCTAGCTCCTCCTGGAAGATCTCGAGGTGTTCCCAGATAAGATATGTAATCCCTCCAGCGTGTTCTGGACACTCCTACCAGTGGGACGTGCCTTAAACACCTCTAACAGGAGGCGCCCATGAGGCGTCCTGATCAGATGTTGAACCACCTCAACTGACCCCTTTTGATTAGAAGGAGCAGCGGCTCTACTCCGAGTTCCTTCCAGATGTCCGAGCTCCTCACCCTATCTCTAACACTGAGCCAAGCCTCCCTTTCTAAGAAAATTTCGGCCACTTGTATCTGCAGCCTTATTCTTTCAGTCACTACCCAGAGCTCATGACCATAGGTGAGGGTTGGGACGTAGATGGACCAGTAAATCGAAAGCTTC
>JAPZEB010000026.1:3410812-3427687 GCA_029783705.1 Chaetodon striatus | reverse complement strand
AACAATGTGGGGCCCACTTGGGTAAAGCCATTGATGTGGGCAGCTGGCATGAGGCTGATATGGACCCCATGGACAGTATGGTTTTACACACCTATGAATACCACTCTCTCTTCGTCCATCACAACACAACACACACCTAATCCTCATAATCTTAAATCTCCTAAACACAGCCACTGTGAAGTTGTGAACATAAAATGGAAGGAAATTTTAAAGCTAACATGACACTTTGAGTCTCAGTTATGTGTGTTAAGCTTGAAGGAAATGTAGGATCATTTTGTGGCCGTCTCACATTTCTGATGAAACACATGGGCTACATGTTTGATGTCTGCACTGAACAACTCGAGATGTTGGAACCATAAATCGTAAAATGCTAACTAATTCCTGAGTTTAAGGACCCATTCCTGAGGCACTCTATAGGCACTGACAGAGCTGTGGGTGCTGACAGTCCTGAATTACTGTTTTTCTCATTTTCTGTAACTAGCTAACTTGCCAGCCACTATGGGTTAAATTTACGAACTTAGAAGGACATCCACACACTCTTATCACAGTGTAGGAAAGCTTTTCTATCATGAGATGAGTGACAACTCTGTCCGGCTCATATTCTGTAACCGCTGTAACGTTAGCATAAAAGTGTGGGATTAGCAAGCTAGCTAGCTAGCTAACTAGCCAGCCTTGGTCAAAATGGCAGTTTTGTGAGAAGAGGATCACCTAATTAATATGCTGGAGGAGCAGCTGTTTCTGTAAGACATATACTTTAAATGTGTGCATAATGTCATTGAATATTAGATGTTACAATATCAAAATGGTGCCACTACCATTATGAGGAAAAAGTAGAAATAAGACACTGACTGAAATCGCAGTGAATGTCAGGGTTGTGTTACAATGTTAGAATGGGTGCTGCCACAATGCCAGAATTCTCCTTTTGGTAATCGGTACCGATAGGACATTTTAATATCAGCAGACATTGGCCCCAATAATTGCTGATGGCTGCATGGCTGATCAGTGAGTACAGCTCAAGAGAGAGTGAGCCGCTTCTGGTGTGTGACAGTGTCTAAGTGTATTGGTTTTCATTTGAAGATGTATTGATTCCGCAGCAATGTGGCCAGCACATTAAGAGTAAAAGTCTGTCACTGAGTGGATACCACCACTTCCTGTTCCTTGTAAAAAACATTTTGAAAGAAACAGGTCCAGCCATTTACTAGGTTTTGGCCAAATCTTGTTTTTTTTTTTTCACTTCTCTCTTTCTCACTGACTCTACTGCAGCATGAGCAACAACAGGGCGAGTCCAAACTGTTCTCCCGTGTGCAGAAGTTGCTGTGGGCCTGCCCAAGATAAGATGAGACTTAATTGATCCCTGTGGGGTAAATGTGTGCGATGGTGGTCTGCCACACAAAGCACTCCCATCTTGCTGTGGTGCGTCCCTGTCAGACACAATGTTTCCTAATAAGTGCAACTGTTATTGCACCTTGTAAAACTCTCCCATACTCATTACTTTTTAAAGGTCAGCAGTATTATCTCCGACTCCGGTTCATTTAGGGTCATCAAACTCAGCTTGTATCACGGCCCACTTTGTTGATGCGCTGAAACACAAACACTGCTAATTACTCCTGTCTCTGTCACTAACCACTAATCGAGGCTGATGCTGATAACAAGGACGCACACATACATAGGGCTGTGCCCAAAGCTAAAGACATGAGATGCTTTTGTAGAAAAAGAAAACACACACACACCCCATGTGAAGTGAGGCTGTTTCTTTCCAAATGTTTCCACTTAAAGAGAAAGTAAAGTTACTTATTGAAAACAAAAGGGGATAGAGAGAGACAGATTAAAGAGCCTCATAAATATGAGATATTAGCGGAAAAAAATAGAGCAAGATGAGGAGTTTTTAGATAAACAGAATGTCAAGCAAATGACAGAGAGATGAAACATCCGCCAAATCAGACACAGATAAGTAAATATGTCGGGATACACAACCCCCATCATCCATCTGTGGGCGTTCGGCCTCAGGGACCCCTGGCATCTCTTCCTGCCCAGGGGACACTGCACGCAGTTGGGCAGAGGATGAAAACATCCCTGGATGATGCTCCAGAGACTGGCTGGGTGTGTGAGTGAGTGGGTGAGAGCTGAGAGGGGCAATAAAGCATCAATCTGGGGTGGGGGGAGAGATGTGATGGCAAGACAGAAAGGTTTAGATACAGACATGCAGATGAGAGAGGAAAAAAATGGAACACCCACCAAACTCCATATGTTCACTTTTATTGAGTTTTGATGATAAAAATACATTTAATTATTTTATTCATGTATCAGTTTTTTTGCACCTGTGTAGATGCTTGATGGTCACTGACATGAACATATTTATAGACTGACTGCTCTACCATCTGAGGCTCCGAGCACATTTATTCATATTGAAGATATAAATCTTACAACAAATAAACAAGTATATAATTTCACTATTAAGGATGCTCAGTGATTTTGTAATACAGCCGGGTTCTGTAGTTTTGGCAAATGTTGCTTAACCAGGAGGATAAATCACATTTGCCTGGGGGTGATTTTCAGCTGCGGATTAATACACATTTGGTGAATTATTTGATTTCTTGCCAAGGGTTAGATCAGAATTAATACCGCTTTCATGACTGTATGTGCTAAATATGAAGCTGCCGCCAGCAGCCACTTCGCTTTACTTGGCACAAATCCAGTATCCCTGAGATAACACCACAATGTGTCACTTTTATATATTTTTTAATTGTTAAGAATAATGAGATACAACATCTACAGTGCACATAAAAACTTACAGTGCTTTATAATCATGTTTGCTTGCTTTGCTTGCCAACTTAACTGTTGGCACCCACTTCCTGCTGGGGTCTCTGGTTAGTAATTGCCATAACACTTTAGTAAATCCAGCCATTCAGGAAGCTTCAACCATTGGTTTGCATCCTCCTGGTGCTCCAGGTGGCTGTAGTTGACCTTTAGATTTAGCTTTAGATATAAGCTAAGTTTTCCGTGAGGCATTGTGTGCTTGAAATACATTCTGATCCAAGCGATTTAAAAGCATATGGGTACATGGAATCAGTTCATTTGATAAGCGTCCAAATCCAGATCAGTTGAGTCTGCAGTCAATTTACAGACTTAACTGATAACTTTTGTAAGACATCGACAGCTAAAGACCAAATTGTGTCATATTAAGAAAAAAATATCTAATAATAATAATATATAATTATAATAAAACCTGTCAGACTCCATCTCCATGCTGTGAGGCTAAACAGGATTAGTTACAATGGCGATGAATGTATATTAAAAATGTTTTTTTATACAAAAGACAAGAGGCTCAAAAGTAGAGATGGATATTGTTAAGATTTTATTGATACTCCTTACCGGTTGGATACTTTATTGATACTCTTATTCGTATATGATTATAGGTTTTTAGAAAATATATTAATTGAAATAATAATAATTTCAGAACAGGATTATTAAGTATTTTACATATAACTAAATGTTGTTTCTAGAGCAGTAGCAGTAAATTTTACAAAGTCACTATATAAATAATATTCCTGACATCACAATACTGGCTGAAGTTTATTTTTATCAGTCACTATATGTCATTCCTCCTGTCTTCCTGTCCTCTGTCCTCCTGTCCTCTGTCCTGCTCCATCTTTGCTGATATGATTCATTGTGTGCAGGCAACATTAGCACCGGTAGAGAGAGGAGGGGCTGTTTACTCAGCCAACCGCTTGGTTTAAAATGATTTGCCCAAGTGTCAAACTCAGCTAAACAGTTAGTCTACATACAGACAGCTGTCATTTTAGCTTATTTGTAGCAATTAGCTATTAGCTGAACTAGCGTGTCGACCTTGTGTTGGACATAAAGTCAGTGACGGCGGATGAGAGACTGCCAGCAGATCAGAATGACATATCGCTGTCTACGTTTTGACATGTTCATGCTTGCTGAACACAATAAAGTATTGACTTTTTACGTGCTAAGGTTTAATTGCACTCACAGTACTAAGCGTAGTTGCCATCAGCTTGAGTAATTTTAGAGTTATCTTCATGTTGTTTCCACTGCCGCCTCTCTGCTATTCCTTGACTTTACTCTATGTCGTGTGGGTGTGTGTTTATGCAGAGGAGGTTAGAGTGCAGGTGAGAGAATGCAGGATGATAATGAATAAACCAAAATGTTTCAAAGTACAGATAAACTAAACTACGGTCTTTGATAATTCAGCTCTCGGGCTCATTAATAGTAGGTTTTGGTACCTATCCCTACTCCAAAGAAAGTGGCCCCTGTGGATTTTTAATCCCAATCGCTAGAATAAATGTTGGCATTATAAGTATCTGCAGGCCAAGGATATGGAACATTTGCACGTTAATATGTAGCAGATACTTAAACTTAACGTCTCTGCAACACTGAGGTTAATGTGTGGTTATGTTTAGGCACAAAAACCACTTGGTGATGGTTTGGAAAAGATCGGGTTATGGCTTTAAACACTTTATTGGTGGCAAAATCGTGGCTGGAAATACCTTAATGTGTTGCTAAAAAACCCTTGTTAGTTGGCCCTGAACAGTGCTTTACAGGTTGACATATTTCATGTATATTCTTTATATTCTGATATATTTTATAAAGAATATTTTATAAATTACAAAAGACATTTGTAGGGCTGCATTAAATGTGATGTATCTTCAATTTAAATTGCTGTCACATAGGTTAATTGAGAAAAGAAACAACATTGCTTTTGAAAAAAAAAATCAATTTCACAAGTAACCCCTGCTACTTTTAATTTATTCATTCTTTGTTTCTTTGTATTCATGTCCTTTTGTCTGTTATGTGAGCGTGGCCTTTCTCACATGCTTAACTGAAATACACTCCTGAAGTAATATTGTGTGTCGTTTAATAGTGATTTAGTTCATTAGTAAGCTGTAGAGGAGTTGTTAGGTAGATTCTGTTACATTTGGACACAGCCAGGCTGTTTCCCTGTTTCCAGTCTTTATGCCAAGTAACCAGCTACTTGCTTGATAGCTGTACACGTGTAAGGGTGGTATCAATCTGCTCCTTTTAATTCTCTGCAAGGATCATTTTTGGACATCAATGGCCATGTGGAACAGAGGAATAAGATACATCAGGCTATCAATACTCATTAGTTGGATTCATTTCTTTTTGGCTTTTGGGGTTTTCATAGGATTTGTCAATAAGATGAAAAATATGAATGTCTTAAAAAACTACTATATGCTGCAGCCATAGGGAGGACAAAATGCTGCCATATTACTGATTGATATGGTTTCAATGCTCTCAGAGCCCTTTAATGTGACATTTCCTTTTTTTTTTTTTTAGTTGTATTTGAAACTTTGTTAGTGTTTCACGCATACTTTATTATATAAATATTTATATATATTTTTTCTTTTCAGTGGCATAAGCGTAACCTACCCTCTAAAAGCGTGTCGTCAAATACGGGGGCTGTAAGACTACGGGCGATATAAGTCATCATCAGGCTCCACTTTGAACATGCAGCCAACCTAACATGCCTGCTGCGCTCTCTTAATGTATAGGTATGAATATTCAGACTGGAACACTTTGATCTCTAAGGGATGCTACCCAAGATGTTTGAGGCATCTTAAGGAGATTAGGGATTTATAACTTATAGACTACTGATATTTGTCAACCAGAAATACCATATTTGGTCTTAAGCCGTAGCATACAGAGAGGCATTCATGCATTGTAAGGTAATTTATAATCCCATAAAGTGCATTTCATCAGAAAGCCTTTCCTTTCATGCACAGTTGATTTAAAGTTTGGAAAAATGTAAACTGTTTAGAAAATCTGTCTCTTTGAGTCAAAAAGATAATAACTCAATTAACCCTGCAGTTAAAGTAAGAAAGGCCATGGCCCCTAACAACACAAGCCATGACAGCTCATGAATTACTGTGATTTTGCTAAATGGTCTTAGGAGGCACAATGACAACCTGACTGAAGCTTTTTCTAATAGCATGATCACATTGTTGTGTTGAAAAAGAAAGAAACGCTAAAGTTCAATGAATAGTTTCCGAAGTTACTCATGTTTTTATGAGTGGCAGATTTTGTTTTGAATTATTATTTGAATTAGGTGTTAAGGGGTTGATGGGGATTGTTGACATTATAATATCACTGTGAACTCAAACTAACACTTATGTCGTCACAGCTGTGTGTAACAGCTTGACTCAGACAACAAGAAAAACACGATACTCACACTAAGACCTGAAGGCACCACAAACTGCCGTGCAGACACAAGCCAACCTGCATGCATCTGAGCATGTCGTACTTGACTCAGGCCCTTTTTGTTTCAAAATGACATTATGAAAATCACTCAGAACTGTGGGATGAACATTGCACTGCATTCAGCTGCTGAGGCTTAGACAGAAGAGACTACTTTGGAGCACCAGTCTAACCTTTAACTTGATGTGTTATTTAAGAGGCCTGGCCAGTGTTGATTTCATTGATATGAACATGAAAACTTTTCATTAACAACCTTTATTCCATGACAAAAACTAAATGGTGACAAGCTACAAATAGGTCTCAATGATAAAAAATAAGATGGAAAATGTTAGTGGTGGATTATCAGACATTGGAAGCCAATAACAGTGGTGCTTGCAATTATCTTTAAATGCCGCATGGGTAATGGGCTGGTTACCTCCAGTAAATAGTCTGCGGCAGAATGTTTCACTAGCCAGCAGAAACACATACACCAGAGCAGCATCAACTGTTGGTGCGAGTTGTGAGCTATAATTCAGCAGTAAATTATCAGCTGTGTGTGTCTGACCGTGGATAGTGGAAGTCATGAATGGATTTGTGGAGTTTGTTAGTTGCAGCGGTGGCTGTTAGCAGTTAGCTCTGCTTGTTTGCCGCTGGACGGCAGTGTAGCAAGCAGCCACCAGACGCCAGACTTCACAGCTAATCCCTGTAAGACTCCACTCAGTCCAGAATCAAGAAGGTTAATGGTTTGATGCTGTTTGACAGGCAGTTAGGAGGCTCAGTCATCTGTAAGTGTAGCTGTGTTGTAAGTAAACAGTCTGAACTTAGCAGAATTTTCTCTGACAGAGATACAAGTGTAACTTTAATCACCAACACCAACCACTGTGAGATAAGAGTTCAAACCTCTAAATTAAAATGTTGCAGATTTGGAAAGAATCCAGGCTTTAATTAAGTTACTGTTCTGCTTCTTAACAGTGAGATGGATAAGTCAGAGTTTACACTGAGCCTGGGTGCAAATGTTGGTTGTCTCATATTCATTATTTGTGGTGTCAATGTTTATGAGAGCATAAATAGAGAGATGATGAGCTTTTCAAATGATGATCAGTAAGTGTATGCTCATAAATCATCCCTAAAACCTGTCAAAAAAGCTGTTGAAATGACAGGTTATAAGTGTGTACAAAGTATTTGTCGTTGTAGAAAATAATTGTCCTAATGAAATTTTTATACAACCTGTCTCCTTGATTCTCATTTCTGATACATGAATTAGCCTCACTGGATTACTTTAAAGATTAAAAAAAAACCAAAAAAAAAAAACAAACAAACAAAAAAAACCCAACAACATAGAAAATATACTGACTAAAATGTCATGATTTTTTGTGGACTAAAATGTTTTGAATTTTCATCATCAAAAACTTATAAAGGCTAAAGAATGACTAAAATGTGACTAAATCTAATAAGCATTTTCATCTCAAGACTAAGACTAAATCTGAAAACAAGCTGTCAAAATTAAAACTGGGCCTGGCTGAACATACTGTAATTCTAACAGCACTGGATACAAAAAAAAAAAAAAAAACAAGCCCTGGTGGGTTGTGGTAATAATACTGAAGAAAATAAATCACAATGTGACAACAGATCTGCGATACAAAGTAACTATGTAGCAAATACAGAGCTAGAGAGAAAACTCTATTAACTTTAGATGTAGCATAGGTAGACTAAAATATAAACACAGTTTGATAATTACACTCCATGTGGTAATGCCTGATTATATTCTGGCTTTAGCTGAGCTTATTGGGTCTGATAAAACCAACTAATTTCCTCGAGTCTTACTGTCTCAGGGAGGTTGCCAGGTGTCTTATGATTGTGCCTGTACAGACCTATACTAAAACCTCTGATCACTGACTCTTAAGTGGTAACCTTGGCTAAAGCTGAAGATGCTGCACAGAAGTGCTGGGTTACTGAATTGTTCTTTGGCCAAAAAAATTGCACATAAGGAAAAAGTAGCTGTTTCCATCTGTTTCCAGTCTAGTATGGCACAAGAGTGGTAGTGATATCTTAAACTTACATTCAGAGAGATTTCACAGAATGTGAAACTCTGTTATTTCATCCCCTGTACACAAATGAACATCCACCATTTTGACACACAGTAATTTTCAGTGAAAAAATAAAAAAGATAAGATAGATAAAGGTACTGTTCACTACCTACCTGGCACCAAGTAGAAAACACTTGGCAACTTGTTGGTGATAGCAGTGCAACATGTTCTTATCCCAACACATCAAATATCACTGCTTGGTTCTTGGACGCTGTATCAACTTACACCTGTTACATGCATTGTGTCTTTTCAAAATACACTTCAGTTTTCGTAGGAAATGATGAGTTTTTGCTCATTAGGTACATACAGCCTTATTCAAATTAAACTTTCAACATCAGTAAAACACAGTACATTCACATGTATTTCCTTGTGCAACAAAAGCATGTGGTTGGGTTTAGGCAAGAAAAGCACATGGTTAGGATTCAGAAAAAAAAAATAAAAAAAATCATGGTTTGGCTCAATATTCACATGAGAAGCAAACAGCTGCCTCCCAGGTGAGAGATTGTTGGACCCATCCACCACACTTCCCGCACATCCTAAAGAGAGTTTCCAGCTCCCTATAATAAATACGTTATTACCAGTGGCGTTCCAAACTGGTGCCATCCAGCAGTCTTATAAACTCACACACCTTTCAGAGTAGTATGATGTGTAGCTGGGCGTTATAAACTCATGCCGCCTTGGCGTGGAATACCGGCACAGCGAGGCACCCTTTAGCGTCTTTATGAGATGCACAAGGCCAAATCATTTTAAAGACACCCTAAGGCCACTGTTTGTGTCCCATGTCAGAAGCCAACATTGGGTTATTTTAATTCTGGAACATATATCATGTAGGTTACATGACACATGTCACAATAGGGTTAGTAAAAAACATACTTATTTTACCTTAACATAGGTCTTTTATTTTAAACTAGCCATGCACTTTTGTTCCCTAAACCTAAGAAAGTAAAGCTACTGTGGAAGAAGGAAGACTGTATGCATGTTGTGAAACAGAAGCTTTGCATTTCCTGCGACAATGGTAGTTTATTTTGATAAGACACTGTGCATGTAACAAGTGAAAGCTGACAAGTCGTCCTTGTGCATCCAAAACTGCCGCTAGAGGGGTACTATAATTTGACACATAGGGCCACTGATCAAGCATCGGTATTTTACTAGCTGAAAGTAAGGATGTGCTGGGATGAATGCCATGCCCATGAATGTCCAGCACAATTTGAAACATGCCGCTGTGAAATAAAATTTTCATTGTTTTATGGAGCAAATTCAGTGGTCTCCTGATATTTCCACGACTATAAAACCTCCTGCTCTGAATCTTTTGGTTGGCAAGTCAGTCATTCCTCCCATTCTGTCTCCATGCCACCCATTCCTCTTCCCCTCCTTCCATCTTCCCCTCCCCTTTCATCCACCCAGTCCATCAGTCTGTGAGTCAGTGTTTCTGAGCCGTGGGGAGTCTGGCAGCCTGTCTGCCACTTCATCACTGACCTTCCTCTTCTCCTCCTACACTGTCTTTTTCCCTTCTGTCTCTCTTTTCTTCACTTGCTCATTTGCTTGGCTGTCTCCCGTTGACCTCTCCTGTCTCCCCTTTCTTTGTTCCTAACTCTCCCACTATTTCTCCCTGACCTTTTCTCTCCACTCCTCTATTTCTTTATAATTGACCTCTCTGCCTGATGGTCTCTGTCTCCTTCCCTCCTTGTCTTTTCCTCCCTCTCCCCCTCACTCTGAATGCATGTTGATGAATGCAGCATGCTGGCCGCAGCAGTTACTCAAGACTTGTTCATTTTCATATTAAGTGTCGTACTGCAGCCAAAGTGTGGCAGAGGAGGGATTGAACCTATTCTCCAGAGTTTTTTTTAGTGAATATTAGAGAGATGCGGGGTTTACTGCAGAGAAGGAGAGGAAGGTGGTAGGTGAGGGGAGAGAAAGAGAGGATATGACACAAGAAGAAGCACAGACATATGGATGGAAAAAGAGTGTTGTGCAGTCACAACCATAAGACTTCAGGAATGGCTAGAAATATGCTACATTTGAGAGGATAAGAATAACATTTTGAACTTTTGGCCGACCAAAAAACGATACTCCTTTGCAAACGTCATTGGATGCATCCTTCTCATTTTAAAACAACAGTAACCATTTCAACTCAGTCTCACTCTAAAGTCCTCGAAATCCAACGCTTGGTCAGTGACTTCTGGCGTCAGACACGGACGAAAGGAGCCACCATTTCACGTCGGCATGAAACACAGCTGGTCGCTGTTATCGTTCAAGGGCGCCCAGCAGCGTTAGGGTGAAACGCAGCAGGACAACAATGAAAAATAAGGCAGCAGAAGTCTAAGTAGGTCGGGCGGACTGATGGATGGGTCCAACAACCACCTACTCTCACCTGGTAGGCTGATGTTTGCTTCCCGTATGATTGCAAAGCAAAACCCTGTTCTTTTTTCCTAGACCAAACTACGTGCTTTTGTTGCCTAAACCCAACCATGTGACTGTGTTGGAAAAATGCAACCATGTGCATTTGTTGTTAAAGGAAAACAACATCAATTTGCGGTGTTGTACTGACGTAATGCATTTATTTTGAAAGAGACTGTATGGAAACTGTACATTTCCTGTGAAATCAGAAGTGTATTTCAGAGAAAAGACAATGCACGTAAACTGACACGACATCCCAGAATGACAGCATATCTGGACGTGGAAAGTCCTTGAACCAAACATCAATATGTGACGAGGTCGGAATGAGAATGTGCTGACCATTTAAGTTTAGACTGAAAAATAACAATAATGCAATGCCTAAAGTTTCCAGAAACAAAATGTTTCCACGCTGCAATCCATTACCCTGAAAACATTATTTAAACTAATGACTCCTGTTAGCCACTGGCTAATGAGTCCGCCTGCTGCCAGCATTACCCAGTGGCTTTTAGTCAAAAAGCTGTTGATGCCGACATGCCATTTTTCAACCAAAAGGCGGAGGGAGGCACAAAGCATCACACATAATGAAAAGGCAAATTTGCAATTTGGGTAATCGTCTTCTTACAAGTTTGATTCTCCAACAAAATAGCATGTGAATGTGTTTAGCAGCACTTGGAATTGCAAGATGGTGAATTTTTCCATTAGCAATAAATATGAATTTAAAAAAAAGGAAAAATATAATCGTTAAGATATCGCATCTAACATACAGTAATATCAAACTGTCTAATCTATTTTTTTAACAAACATTTATTTTTTTTTATTAAGCTGAATATTCAGAGCTTTATTATACAAGCAAACTACTATTTGCTGAATGAATGGCATCCTCAGCAGATAGGGAAGTCACATTAACTCTGTGTGTGTTGTAATCGAAGCTTCTCTGCTCTTTGTTGCAGTAGACAGTGCAGCATCACGTGCATGTTAGTGTATGTGGGTCAATGTGTGTGTATCCCACTGCCTAGCTAATCACTGCGACTCTGCACTGTGCTCATACGGCAGTCACCACTGATAACACCGTCATCACGAATGGTGGCGGAACATTGTCTTCATGGCAGCATGACTTCCGCCCTCCAGTCCCCCGACATGTTAACACTGTTAGCTCTGACAGTGCACCATTAGCTGCTGGTTCAGCCACCTCCATGTTGAGAGCTGTGTCCAAACAATCTCATCTCAGACTCTGAATCATGGATATGCTGTGAGTGCTTTATACAGCTCCGTTAGTTGTCTAATATTATCATTTTCTTCCCATCATGATAACTTAATTAAGACAAAATAATGGGTGTATGACTATGCTGAAAATACAATTTTGTCGTTGCAATGCCTCAATCATTATTTAAGTCATTAACAGCTCAGGAGACACCACAAACTCCAGCAAGGCTAAATGGAACCACAGTCACACACTGTAAATCATGGTTTTATTTGGGGCTCAAACACAGGAAGTGAAGTGCAACCATAGAGTCAGTAAATTAGCACTGGGCTACTAACTGTAGCGCCATTATGGGGCAAATTGGTAACATTAAATGTATGCTGAAAAAGTTCTGGAGTTATGAGAAGTGTCTTTTTCTTTCTAAGCTGATTTATAGACATTTAAGGATGTGTGTGCTCAGATATGACTGAGTTAAGACTCAGAAGCTGAGTAATTTTTTGACTCAAATTGTGGCAATCATGCGCTAAATGCTTTTAAGTACTTTGAATGCCTCAAAGAGCTTTGTGTCATGGCTGCTGCGCTACAGCTCACTCACTGGCAAGTAGGCTAAATGTAGTGAGCAAATTTTAATAACTAACTTCCTGTTCCTTCTAGAACTCTGGCACCTGTCCTTTTAACCTGACACAATATATTTGCCTCAAGTCTCTCCCTCCACGTCCCCCTCTTCAGCTCTCCCACATCCCTCACAGTTTGAAGAGCTCTGCTCCGGTGCATCTCTTCATCTTCAGTCAATCACGCTTGTGCAGAGATGCCTCGCACCAGCGAGCTATGTTAGCTAGATAAAAGACAGGACAAAGTGATCTGATCTGTTGGGATTATTGAAAATGGACACTAAATAGACACGGACTATGAGCCTCACTGCAGTAAAGAGACCTGCTGAACACAATGATCCCTTAAACCATTCCTCAGTGTGCCCTGAAGGCATCCTTTACAGCCTCGTATCACACTGCCCACGCAATGAAACTGCACGCAGCCGATGAAGAATGCCACAGACATTGTCTGGGAAGTTGATGAGGCTGCTAGGAGGGCTGATAAAGTACCGCTCTTCACCGACACAGTGGTGTGGTGCATAAGAGAGCTGGTCCCTCGTATCAAGGCAAGTACCTCAAAGTGAATCACTCAAGTAGCAGAAGAGGATGAAAAATACCAAAATATTGCATTATTGAAAAGTATACTGAAAACACATTTAAATTTGATAAAGCAAACTGAAACATAATGAATGAAACATATTTTAAAAATGTGAATGAATGGTTTCATTGTGCTGAAAAGGTCTGCTGAGGATGCTGAGCATTAGACAGAAACTTTATTCTCAATTATTCAGAGTGCTAAATTAAACAATATGAGCACAATAATGGTAATGCAGGTATATCTTGGTTATTCAACACCAGTATTATCCAAATCAGATGGTGCTGAGTCTTGCACAGTATGTGGGTGGATGATAGCTTATGTTTGATTGGTGGGGGGCCCTGGCAGGGCAGCGCTCTATTTTGGGTGTCCTTGGCATTGAAAAGCTTGACATTCTCAGGCATATTGTAGCTTTGATTTCAATACTCACTGTAATATGTGTTGAAAATCGTCTTATCTCCAACCTTGATTTAAATTAAGTGTAATGGATTATAATGATCTTTTTGAAAGCTGTTTACTTTAATCTAATCACATCCATCAATACACACTATCTGATGTAATTGTGTTTTGTGTTGAGTTTATCAAAGCTGGTTAAGATATTAGAGAAAAACAAAGTGTGACGGCGGTGATATGAGCGTCTTCTGTTGAATAAGATCTGTAGTGCCCCTGATGGCTCGCTAAAACTTTAGTGTGACACAGTTTGTTGCTCATAACACATGCTGTACTGAAATGCAGCCCAAAACTGCACTTGTACCAAAGCCTACTTAGAAAAGAGTTAAAAAGAGTACAAACACACCAAATGTTTAAAATCTTCTCTCTTTAGTCATTGACCTTCAAGACATGTTTGACAGAGGGCCTTGGCTTGTGCGGAAAAAAAAAGAAAAAAGTTTCAAGTGCACTGTGAAAATAAATAAGAAGATAACATCAGTCTTATTGTACCCGGAAGGAAAATTGTCTTTTACGCGACGAGACCATTTCTCCCCCAGGGACAGGACAACTTATCATATGTCATCTCAGATCACTGTGATTTTGAAGAACTTTGAGGTTTAAGTCTTAGAATTCAGATGCGGTAGGCAGCTCTGGATCAATAAAGCAGAAAAATAGATGCATGGCAGCACTCTGTTGCTTCAAGCTACTGGCTTTGTACTTGCTGTTTATGTGTGGTATTTAAACCTAATGTGTGAGTGCGCAGAATAGATCTGATGCTATAAAGTCAAAAACTCTGTGTTCTCAGTTTTCAGAATTTACAACACTTGGACAGACTTGACTGGAATCACAAGGTTTTAATAAGAAGAAGTTTGGGGAAGGGCTTTATATCCAGATTTTTTTAAAAACTTTGTTCTGCAAAATACAAAGTAAATATGTAAGTTGCAAATATGTACAACCAGCATTGGGGGTAACACATGTCAAAAGTAATGCGTTATAATAATACTATATTACTTTTATAGAAGTAATACCACCCGAAGTAAACTGTTCAGTGTTTTAACTTTTCATTCATTCAAACTGCACCACTTCTGCCAGTGCACAACCAGTTTTGTGTCTTGACATGTCATATAGGCAACTTTATAAAAAGTTGCCAGTGACTGGGTGATGCCGAATTTCATGTTCGCACGTTCATCGTGTTTCCAATCATGTAGCCCTCCTACAACATCTACAATGGATTCCATTCTGCTCTTGCAGAGCATAGGTGGGGCACAGGAAGTTGGGCTCCTGTTTATTTCTTTCTCATCCCAGTGATCGGCACATTTGGTTGATGCCATCAAATGTGCGTTAGCATGTTAGATGGTTTTCAATTTGCCTCCGCTACAATGGTGGAGCAACACCAAGCGTCCCCTTCGTATACATAACTCTCTCTATGGTGGTGCAGTAGCAGCACAGGGTTAGGTTTAAAAAAAAAATAAAATCTTGGTATGGCATTCGGGAAGTGAACACCAGGCTCTCAGGTGAAAATCTGGGGTTTGTTGCACTGGGACAAATTTAGATCGGAGGCAGGGAAGACCGAGTTGGGATCTTTAACTTCCGACTTGCAATGGATTGCAGCATTCAGCCCTCAACGCACAATCAGTCTCTGACTTGGTTGACTGATATGAGCATGTTGTTTACTATGGACAGATCAAAGTCGCCAAACCTCAGGCATTACCCTGGGCCTTATGCTTGGATTTTTACCAAGCCTTCAGCAACAGCGCTGGGCTGTGAGGTTTATTTGGCATGGAGTCAGAATAATTTATTGCCTCTATCTCAAAGAACTCAAGAAGAAAGAATTAGTAATTGAGACTGCAACTGGATCCTCTTTCATAAATAACAACTGCAACCTGAGGAACTGTCAAAATATAGTTGAGTAGAACAGAAGAACTCCTTTTTATTGTCTGATTTAACGGAATAAATCCAATGTATATATAATAGTTTCTGTCCTCAGTTGTCAGACAGGCAGGCTGTTTGGTCTTCAGAGTTTGGTCTTTTGTACATGTCTCAACAAACCAAATGGATGAATTTAAATGGCACCAAATCTGTCAGATGTGAAAACAACCTATGCACTATGGGCCGTAAAAACATGCAGCAGTCAAAAGCCTACTTTATACTTCTGCAGAAAACCTTGTGTATATTCCAGTGGCAGCTCAAGCACATTTGGTGCCCTGGGCGATAACTGTGAATCCAACGATTTTGAAATTCTGGGCTGATACTGATAACAATGTTTAAAAAAATAATTTTGCCAATAGCCACTATATTTTTATACTTGTGTCTCCTTTGTTTTTTGTTGTTTTGTTGTTATTTATTCTGCTTTTGTGCTGGGGAAACACAGAAGTCTACACTAAAAAAAATAAATGAACAGTTTTAAAGTCATTTAGTCCATCATTATACTGCCTTTGAATGACCACAAATCCAAAACTACACATTTCTAAAACAACCCCTAACATATCCTTCTTTCAAATGAAAAACATCTTTAAAAAAATAAACACAAAGCAATTTTACTATATATGATACATCATAATTCCTGTCTGATTTATTTTATATTGCTGCGAAAATGTCAACAAATTTGTCCTTGAAAAAGCTGGATTTATTGTCACCAAAAAAAAACAAAAAAACAGACTGGACATCAGGATAAGTACCTCACATCCGTTACAACACAAACATGATCCAGTTTGAAGAAAGGCTGGCAGAGCAAGTTAGAAGATACTGTCTATATACCCTCTTCTAAGGTTTATAAAAAAATAAATGGAAGTCACATTGTTGAAGAGCTGGTGAGTGATGTTGGAGAGTGCCCAAAAATGAAAGCTTCCAAGAGACAAAAATTTAAACAAACAACAAAGAAGGCAGCAAAAAATAATGGTAGTGCAAGAGGGGAGAAAATACTGGCTTTTCATATAATACTCAGCTGATTTACTTTCATCAAGCGTGGGGAAATGGAGGGCAACATTGAAGCCACAGTGGAGGTAAGCCCCGCAAAGTTCAATAGCAAGTCCAAACATCCATCCACCCATTTTCATAACTGCTTATCCTCTTGAGAGTCAGGGGGGGTGCTGGAGCCTGTCCCAGCTGACATTGGGCGAGAGGCAGGGTACACCCTTGACAGGTCACCATACTATCACAGGGCTGACACATAGAGACAGACAACCAGTCACAATCACATTCACACCTACGGACAATTTAGAGTCACCAATTAACCTATCCCCAACTTGCATGTCTTTGGACTGTAGGAGGAAGCCGGAGTACCCGGAGAGAACCTGAGAACATGCAAACTCCGCACAGAAGGGCTCCCGTACCCAGGATCAAACCAGGAACACTCTTGCT
>JAPZEB010000026.1:3399186-3410712 GCA_029783705.1 Chaetodon striatus | reverse complement strand
TATTGTAACTCACTCCTCTTTGGTGCCCCTCACAAACTCACACACACTTATCTGTTGATTTATTTATTTTGATTGTGATTTTAATTGTGCTTTTACTGCTCTGTAAAGTGTCCTTGAGTGTCGAGAAAGGCACTTTTAAATAAAATGTATTATTGTTGTTATTATTATCATTATTATTATTATTACTTGGATGTTATGGTTCCCTTCTGGGGGTCTTTCATGATCAGGACTGTCCTGCCCTGTGTCGACTATTCTGGGTAGGTCCCATCCTTTAGCAGCTGAGCCATCTGTGCTGCTAGATGTTCATGGAGTGCAGTTAGCTTCTTCAGCCAGTATGTATGGCCCAGGGGCCCAGTGCTGTCCAGCTCTTCATCTTTTCATCTTGGATGTCTGTCATTGAGATGGTTACTGGTTCTTGTTCTGTTGCTGTGGCCAGCCCCTAGGTCCACTAGCCATTGGGTGTTAGAGTTGTGTGATGCTTCTCTTTCCCATATGCCCTTCCAGTATGTTTCCATCTCCGCCCTTGGTGGGTCTGACCTGTTGTTATTGCCCTGCCACTGAAATAACACCTTCAGTTCAGGGCAAGGGGTACAATGAAATTCTGTTCGGCAACATCTCTTGTAGCACCTACAATGTCCTTGTCATGAAATATAATGTAATAAATAGTATGATAAGGTGCAGTTTAGAGTATTTATCCACCAACATAGCATTCTTTCTGATCCCACCCCATGCCCAAGTATGCTTCAGGAGCATTAAGGGAGGCCAGCAACAAATTTAGCAAAAATGCGTTTGGCACACACCCAACACCATTGGCAGGGCACATCTTAGTGCAATACGGCAGCTCTTGTGCACACAGAGCCTCTGGGATGATGCTGTTAATTTATTTTAATTTGAGATATCAAAGTATATGATAGTATATCATAGTTATATTTATTTTAAATCATTCATTAATGTTGAGAAAATTTTCCATTCAAGAATTTTACCCATACAATAACATTAGTATGTAAAAGATGGCTTTTAGCACATTTCTTATAGTGGTATCAGCCTTGCATCAAATAGTGATTTACACTGTATTCAAAATGTTCCATGTCTGTCTGCACAGTGTTATGTTTTCACAGCTCACTGTCTGTAGATGTCTTAGAATAAGTACTGCACTATCAAAGAGTTGCAAGACAGAAAAAGTTGAGTTATTTAAAGCTTTGAATGGGTCATATTAAATCAATAGCAACCTGAAGCAGTTTTAAAGAAAGATTATTGTTTCTGTGATTGAACAAGTTTGCTCTGTTGCTTTGGGGTACAGACACAAGTCACATGCACTCTTTGCATAGGCTTTGTCCTTGCTTAACTCACATGCAACATCGGAAATATTTTCAAACAATGGATGATGATCCATTTCAAGGGATAGCTCCTGTCTTTTGCTCCAGACATTTGATTTCCATGAGGCAGTCTGTTGTCACAACATTCAGGTAAGTTTTTCAAAGGCTGCTGCTGCAGGTTGCACACACAGCAGCATGGCATCTCCTAAAAAATGAAGGCTGGCAGTTTGTTTAGGAAGCCCTTGATTTGATATGCAACAGAGTGTACTATCAGCACTAATCATTTTAGACTTTAATACTGCAGTCGATTATGTCGATTTGATTATAGGAAGCCAAAACTGATCCCGATTAATATTTAATTAATTGTGCAGCTTTACCTACGATTTTGGGCCAATATTTTAGACACCACTCAAGTCAGCCCTGTTAAACTGTCTGTCAAACATGGAGGAAGCTACCGTAGCTCCTTTGTTGTGTTGTACCTTTCCTTTTTTTAAAGCCTCCTTTGCTGGAGTAAAACCATGCTTCTTTTGTGGTGGTTTACAGACAGTTTTGAGATGAGAGTGGAGGGTTACAAATAAGTATCTTGAATAAACTGTGTGAAGTTATTGTCTCCATACACTGCTTCCATCGAACCTGTGGAAATTTTAGGTGGCCAATATGAAAGCAATGTATTTAATGATCTTTTGGAGAGATGGTGACTCTTTGGAACGCTCTGAGCACACAGAGGGGGAGCAGACTCAGCTGCATGAATGGGTTGAAAGTTTCTATTTTCTTGATACTTTTCTCTTTAGAATGGTCATAAAATGCAACCAACATGAATTCAAGATGCCCAAGAAGAAAACTACCAATTTTTTTCAAGGCCTTTTCGGTACTAGAGGGGATGATCCTTTGATAGTGAAAATATAGAATTTGGGAGCATCTCTGCTCCACTTCCAGTCATGTTGCCTGTCTGGCACTGAACAAAATACTTCTCCCTCCAACACTTGGCAAGTGGCCATTTTATCAAATCTAGCTAGCTAATGAATAAACATGTCAATCAGGCACTAAAGGCCCAGAGAGTAGCAGCATATGTGGATATATTTTAAATAAATCAGAGGAGCAGCATGGAAGTTGATGAGGACATTTCGAAGAGCTGATGGTCAAGGCCATCAACACAGCAAATACCAATGTGAACTGAAGACATTTCCAGCAGAACCTCTTGACAGCTGATCTAATGAAGTACTTGTGGCAAGGATGGAAAGATCAAATGTGATCTGAAGTACACAGGAGAGGTACTGGCTATGAAGGTTGACTTTGTAAATTACTATTAAATGATAAAGGCCATCCAGACACAATTAATGCACTATTTATTTTTAATTTTTGGCACAGCCATAGATAGCAGGACACATGTTGATATTTAAGTACGAAGTATTGTCATTGAATTACTGTAACGCTGGAGATCCAAGCTCCTTCTAGGCTAATTCATTTCCTTTTGAGGTTTTCTAATCATGTTAACACTGTTGCAATGTCATCCTGGTTCACCACTTTTGTCCAGACTGAAATATCTGAAAAACTATTGGATTAATTGCCATGAACATTTGTACAGACAGTCAAGATCCCCATTCATGATCACTGTACCAGACCTTACACAATATTATAAGATATTCTAAATGTGCATCATATCTCATATAATAGTCTTTGTCAGACAGGTGAGATTCAGCTCTCCCCAATGAGAACATAATACTAAAATGTGTGTGAAACTTTAATCAGATTGAGCAAAAGGCTGGCAGACGGACCACTCACAGTATTAGGGGTTAAAAGACAAATACTGTATTTGCTGATGTCTATTTAAAGATAGTGTTGCTGCTAATAGGTCCCACTTTAGTCTTTACATGTTAATTTGTACATTATGAGTGCTTAAACTAATATAAAGAATACACACACCCTGTTGGAAACTGATGCAGCAAGGAGGTCATCCAGTTTATTTCTAACACCTGTACAAAGGCTAGCAGGATGCTAGTTCAGCTGGGGTCCATTCTTCTCCATCTTTCCTCAATATTTTCTGATGTTTACATTTGAAAACCTCAACCTGGCTAACTAGCAGCTAGCTAGTAGAAATCAGCAGAAGGAGCTTTTTCAAGCTAGAGAGTTGATTTCCTCATCCCAATGTGTGACTCACAGCCACACCCCACCACCATCCAAAGCCAACCACAAAAAGCCCCACCAGCACTTGTAAAATAGACATAAGGCCCTAAATTTAGAACAAATTCAGCATTTAGCTGAGCTGACAGAGAAGTAACTGGAGTTGTTCGTATAAATTAACATTAATTAACATTCTCCCCATCCTGCATTTCCCATCCCTGCTCTTGTTAAACATTGCAGCCACGTTTTTAGTTTACCTTTTCCTGTTTTTTTAGCGTAATATAGACACTCTCCTCACTTCTTATTCGTCTTGCTGTTGCTAAGTTGCCACCTTTACTGTAGAATATATGTAACCCACAGCTGTATGCATCCATACTGAAGTATTAAAAACAAAGCTTTGGCCCTATTTAAATCGACATTCATATCAGTTGATGTGTTGCATGTTGGTAACTTACATATTTATATTAATGGAAATGGTGGATATGTTAAGAGGTACAGGCTGTATGAGTAAAGGACTTTAATCAGGGTTATAATACATTTTTTTTAGGGTGAAGGAGGACACTCCGAATCTTCATCTCTACATAGCTATAAGCTCTCGGGTTGGATTTAACACCATGGCTTATGCATATCAAAGTGAGTTAAGCACCACTGCACAGTAAAAGTGAAGGTCTAAATCAGAACCTGTGGTACTGACAATTTATATCTGGTAATTAGCATGCAACATATCATGATTTGTACAGTCCTACCTAAATTTATTAGTATGTGGGTGTGTGTTAATGTGTCAGATTCTTTGCCTATGGAGAAATAGGCAGGTCTTTCCTATAATCCCCCTTTCCCCCTTTCTTTTTTTCTCTCTCCCTCTTATTCATGCATCATGCAATCATACACACAGAGCTCAATTTGTTTTCTGTTACTTTAAACAAATCTGACACAAAGTTAAGAGAGCTGTTTGAATATTGCACTCACTGTGTTGCTCCAGTGAGCTGTCAGCTTTAGGGAAGGCATTTGTACCAATTTTTAATGAATTCTTCCCAGTGCAATATATCAACAATTCAAAACAGTTTGTGTTACATCTGTTCAACTTCCTTCTTTCCCTCTCTGAGAGCATGCTTGTTTGAGTTTTGGTAGGATGTAGTATTATATAAAGCTCTACTCTTTAATAAACTTAAACTAACTTTTTAATCCTCCATTTCATTTCACTTTTCGTTCCTTTCTTAATCATGCAGTATTGAATCATCTTCTCCCTTGACCCTGTCTGTTGTGCACATTCACTTGATCTTTATCAATTCCACTACTCAATTTTCTCACAGCTCTGATGCTCTCTGCCCTCAGCTTTGTCAGCCAGGGAGACCTTCAGACCTTTGGGCATTAATTTCCAATAACACTGCTCTCCCCACTTACCTCATACCCATCTAGCTCTAATATAGGAGAAAATATTAGCCTGAACATAAGCTCCCATTTACAAGTGTAAATTGACTGGATAAGCTAGGAAAACCCCATCATAGCACCTGGAGACTCCCACTTCCACCAGTGCTCCACTCTGCAATTAATCTTAAATGGCCAGCTGTAGTCAATGCTCCTAAGGCTGACCTGCTTTGGGACAGATTGTCTTCGATGATGTCATCATTGTGAGACCTCAGTACAATTGGTACAAAATTAGTGGTGGGAGGGTAAAGCTTATAGCAGCAAGCAAGGGAAAGACTAATAAGATTAAACATCAATGTCATTCAAGATATAATTACAAAAGGTCCATTAATGAAAAGACAGTTATGAGTCAAACAGTTCTTTATGGTTTATGATTTTGGTTATCCTACATGGACTGAGCATTTATGTGGTTTGTCATATTTCATATCCATCCATCCATCCATCTAATATTAGTCATCTACATATAACTACTGCAGTTCCCATTCAAAGCATGCCTTCAGAATGGATTGATTGCTTGGCTTCTGGTATAGCAGCTTGCAACTGTCCGGAGAACCGCAAACAACTTCACACTCGACACTATGCTTCTTTGGGTTCTAAACAATACACCTGGGCCAACCCAGGTGGCCAACACATAAAAGGCCTTCAAAACACTTAGAAATTTGGAGTTCAGTGATTCTTACTTAGTGAATGTAAGTACATTGTGCTGATAATGCCTCTTTCACCCTTCACTTTGAGTAAAAATTGGAATGCAGGACATTTTACTGCGTGATATTAATGGTTTTACTATTATTAGTTAATAGTTTTACTTCAGGAAAAATAAAAAAAAATAAAAACTTCTGAGGTCTTCTTCTACCACTGACAACACAAACATCCCCATGCCCAGTCAGGGAAAGGATGAAAAGTAAAGCATGACAGCGTTTCCCTGGGGCAACACCCAAGTTGCGACTACTAGTGTTCAAAAACACTGGGGAAATGCTCTAGGTGGGGGTTTTAATCTCCAAATAGGTGTATAAGTTGCTTGCTTTGACATAACATTTGACTTTGATTTAGTTAGGGGAGGTATTTTGCCTGTGGTAACATTAGTAGTGGTAGAAGTTAGTATGGCAACTTAACACAATGGATGCGGGTGAAAACATGCTCAACTGAGTTTCCACCACCGCACTTATAAAGATAGCATGGAATTAATTATTGGAGGTATTGTCCAAATTACACTGACACTGCACATCCTTAGGTCCCCAGCCATACACTTGCCAAGTGTGAAGTAGAACGGGTGAACGGTTCTTGAGATATGCAAAGGACACACAGAACAAAAAATTAACAGACAAAGATTCCTTAGTTTTTATTTAGATATCTGGCACAAAATTAAAGGGATAATATGTTGTTTTTACAGCAAGGAACCTCTGTCTTTCTGTCTGTCTGTATGTATGTGTGTGCATGTGTCCTTGGCATATCAAGAAAACCATTCATTTCACATCTTGCAGGTGTGTTGCTGGGCGCTCAAGAATGTGCAGTCTTTAATCTGGTGCCATTTGGACACAGGACATGTTCAATATTAGTTGAATATACAAGTGAACAGCGCTCTGTGACTCTGTGCAGAGGAATGACAGCATTCCATGATGTCACTGATGTGGTTGATGATGTCACAATTTGAACAGGCATGTTTTCAACAGGCATTGTACTAGTTTTATATTTAATTGGAGAATACATGATTTACATTGTGTAATACATCATTTCATATAACAATGTGCTACTTGTAGTTGTACATCTCAATACAGTTTTGTGACAGTTTTTATTTTACATGTATTTTTAATAATGCTAAAATATTCCTGCCACTAACATCAGTTTATGTTTTTTAACTAAAAGGCTTTTGCATAGAATAAGGATGGGGCAAACTTTATTTATCCCAAAGGGAAATTCAATTAGTCATTGATTTATCAAAGAGTTATACATTCTAATGGCTGTGGGTAAGAAAGATCTTCTATATCTTTCTGTCCTGCAACGAAAAGAGAGGAGCCATCAATTGGTAATAAAAACCATAAACCTAAGTATTCTTTCTTCAAATTGTTCACAATAAAATTCCTGATGTTAGTGTTTTTCAGCACACATCACGACATGAAAAAGCATTGATATTCACCTGTTGGAGGTAAAGTGCAGATCGAGGTGCACAAAGCCGAATCTTTGTTGGTGGCCTTAGATTGAATCAAGAGCGCCACCTGCTGTTTTGGAGTGCAAATTACAGGACATCTCTTAGAAAGTTCACCGGCATTCTAGTGTAAATCTGAAGCCAACTGTGTGTCGATCTGCAAGGCGGAAAATAAGTGCTAAACAAAATGTATTTGTTTGTGTATGATGTTTTGCATTTGCAAACCACACTGAGTTTGTTTGTGAATCGTTGGGTGTGAGTAAAATATGTTGTGTGTGTTTGTGAGGCTTTGGAATGATTTTAACTCCATACAGTCAGCACTGGTTTTTATTATCTGTAAAAGTAGTAGTAGTACAGTAGTTTCTGTGGTGAGTCCCACAACCAGTGAACTCTTATCAGCCAGGGAACTCTCTGTCAGTGCAAAACAAACCAAATCCAGGTGAAGCTAAACTCCTTTAATCCAATAATCTGTAGACTTAAGGGCAACACACACTGTCAGATGATGAGCATCAACACATCCTGCAGTATTATTTCATATGAACCCCACAAACCAGAGGGCTGCACCATGAAGCCAGTTCAACAGAACCAGTCTCTCTTTGTCTGAGCTGATTCAACAAACCCTAAAGTCTCAGTCAGAGATAACAGATACCATGAAGGTGGTTGTCAACTGTCTGTTAACTCAGGCTTTCTTCTTCAGGCTCTGCACGTTCACATAAAACAAGTCAAATCATGCGTTCATCAACTGACTCTGAAAACTGATGGATCATGTGCTGCCTACTTCCACCTTTGAAGAATCTTGAAAAGTAAAACAGTAAAAAGCAACACTGTGGCTTCAATTACAGCCAGAGAGGAGTGTTTGCATTAATATTACTAACTGTGTGAACTCATATGTGAATATATTTATTTACCTCTCTGTTTATTTCTGACGTGACAGCTGCTCTTTCTACAGCTCTGAAACTTTAAACTTGATGCAGCAGATTTAAACAAGAACTGCATTTACTGTCCCTTCATGAAGGAGACACATAAATCACAAAAGTTTTGAGGCAAATTAAAATGACATTAATTTTACTGATTGAATATTATCTGTGATAAATACCAATGGACTAATTCATTCTCTAATCGCTGTTCTATCAGCTGTAATATACCAGCAGTGTGAAACAGACCTCAGCAAATCAGGACCAAACATAAAACCTAATCCACAGTGGTAACATTATGGTGGTTTGAAGGAATTATATCACATTTCATATGACAGCAAACATCATCCTGATTAATAATATAGTGACCTGTTTGCTACCTGTGCATCAATTATAATATATTAATACATATTCAGTAGTTCAGTGAGAGCAACAACAACCTTACATTATCCATCCATCCATTTTCTACCCGCTGATCGTCTTGAGGGTTGGGGGGGGGTTGGAGCCTATCCCAGCTGACATTGGGCGAGAGGTAGGGTACACCCTGGACAGGTCGCCAGACTGTCGCAGGGTTGACATGTAGAGAAAGACAACCATTCACACTCACATTCACACCTACGGACAATTTAGAGTCACAATTTATCTATCCCCAATCTGCATGTCTTTGGACTGTGGGAGGAAGCCAGAGTACCCGGAGAGAACCCACGCTGACATGGGGAGAACATGCAAAATCCACACAGAAGGGCTCCCGTACCCAGGATCAAACCAGGAACCCTCTTGCTGTGAGGCGACAGTGCTAACATCTATGGGTAAAATCATGTTACATGTGCAACCCTTGTCAGTACTATATGTCCACACAGAGCACATAGGCAACCAGCTGCTGAGATATAAATTAGACTTAAGGGAGCCTGAAAACTTATTCAGCATGTAAGCAACTTATACTGGAATTAATGGAATGTCATCTTGAAAGAACATATCGAAAAACATGGCATGGATTTTATACAACACCACCTTAAAATCACAACACATCCTGGCAGAGAGACTACAGCATGGCAGAATGTCAGCAGTGAAACGGGGCACTGGGGTTGTGTAAAGACAGATACTGTAAACAAAGGTGTTTTCCTGCTACCTGGCACATTATGAGCTATGTGTATAGAGCCTTCAAAGATGTTCCCGGAGCCAGTAAACAAACAAGATGGGTTTTTTTTTTCTTTATCATTTCTGATATGAAGCAACATTTGCCACCCAGCCCACCCTCACTCACCTACTGTTAGTTTAGACCCTGAATAACCTGAACCAGTGATTGCAATAAGCTCTTTGTTTTGGTCAAATCTACTCAGTTACAGATTTTAAAAAAGAAGGAAAAAAAACTCAATAGCAGCAATTTGTTCTTTTTTTAGCCGACAATAACCATCAGCCAGGCAGAGTGAGAGAACTTTGTGTGTAATCAATAAGGCTGCCAAACACTAATTCAGCTGTTGGGGCTTGTGACACTGAAGGCAAGGGTGGCTGCTGTGTGTTTGTGAGAGTGCAGATGCTGAGAGTGCAAATCCTGTGGTGCATGTATGTGACAGGACACGTATGTGTGTGTAGGTGTGTGTGATGTGAGCAGCTGTTTGGTAATCCCCTCCCATGGATTGCAGAGAAGTTATCTTTTCTGACAGAAGAAAGGCCCAGCAGAGGGAGGAGGTGTTCTAAATTCTAATCTCTCAACGGTTTGTCGATAACGCTGCTGGCGGTTTCACAGCCCATTCTGCTCACCGCTCCGTCGATTGGGTAAACCCAGCACAGGCCAAGATATTGCTCGCTCTAGCTCTCTTACACACACATACTCAACACTTCTTTACTTTCCTCCTCTTCTTCCTCATGATAGATAAGCGAGGAAGGGCATGAAAATGCAGGAAATGCATGTGAGCGTGTGAGGCTATCTACTGAGAGATACCTTACATGTGCTGCAGTGATGCACAGTTGCTGCACCTCCAGGAGGAGTCCTGTCTCTGACCTTAGAAGGAACATGGATCAAACTGATACTCACAGTTTTTATGTCACCTTTTCATCTCTTTTACAGCTTTTTAGAATGTTGTACTGTACAACAAATTATACCATCAAATTCCTATTTCTAATGCATGATTCTAACTCTCCAGTACAGTCTTTTATTACCAGTGGACACTCAAAATATTAACACCAAAAGCCCACATATACACTGTACAAAAAATTAAACACAACACTTAAGATTTTGCTCCCATTTTTCACAGGTTGAATTTGAAGATCTAAGACTGTTTATACACATAAAAGACTTGTTTCTCTCAAATTTTAATGAGTCCCTCTCCTGTCTAAGACAATGTGGCTCATGATGGTCACAGTTGAAGAACACAATTTGCAGTTTTATCTTATAAAAAAGACACTTATTAGGATTTCACAGGACTAGCACTACAGAAATGCATTTTTTGGTCACAGATATCTCAAAGAATCAGTCAGTATCTGGTGTGACTTTCATCTGCCTCATGCTGTGCGACTCCTCTCCTTCACAAAGAGTTGATGACATTGTTGATTGTAGCCTGTGGAATGTTGGCCCTCTCCTCTTCAACAGTTGTGCGAAGTTGCTAGAAATTGGAAGGCATTGGTTGACACTGTCACACATGCCAATCCAGGGCATCCAAAACATGCTCAATAGGTGACATGTAAGTATGCAGGCCATGCAAGAACTGGAATGTTTTCAGCTTCCTAGAATTGTGCAACATGGGTTAGTGCATCATGCAGCAACATGAGGTCATGGAGACAGATGAATGGCATAGCAATGGGTCTCAGGTCCTCATCATGGCATCTCTGTGCATTCAAACTGCTAATGAATAAATTCATCTGTATACCATAACTCCACCACCACCATGGAGCACTTGTTCTCAATATTGGCATTAGCAAGCCACTCACCACACAAATGTATACATGTTGTCTGCCATCTGCCCAGGAAAGTGTACACCGAGGTTTATCTGTGAAAAGAACACATTTCCAAAGTGCCAGATGCTGGTGAAGGTGGGCAGCTGCCCACTCAGGTCAGTTACGATTATAAACTGCTGTTTGAGACCCGGAGACTGACTCTTTGGCTGTGCAAACCAACTGTTGTATCAACTGTCCAGGCTGCTGGTCTCAGAGGAGCTTGCAGGTGAAGGCACAGGATGTGGAGTTCCTAAGCTTGTGTGCATGTTTCCTCAAAATGTGTGTAACCCATTGCCTTGTGTTGTAATAGCTGTAATGTAAAATTGCACATTTTAGAGTGGCCTTTTATCATGACCAGCCCAGGGCACACCTTTGTAGTAAGGTGAGGGGAGGTGAGGGGAGGGGAGGTGAGGTAAGGTAAGGTAAGGTAAGGTAAGGTAAGGTAAGGTAAGGTAATCTTGCAACCAAAATTTGAGCTTGATGTGATCTGTAATGAGATACTGTATGTATCTTAGTGATCCACTTACCAGGCAAAAACGTGATCTGTACCTGGATAAGGAAAACACCATGTTCATGCATCCCAAACTGGAATGCTGATTACAGGTAGACCACTTCTACATGTGGTTTAACTTTAATTATTTGCAAATTAATTCTTTCATCCTTATTGTAGTGC
>JAPZEB010000026.1:3383649-3397969 GCA_029783705.1 Chaetodon striatus | reverse complement strand
CCACTTCAAAAAATACGAACTATCCCTTTAATACAAGCTACAGTAGTACACAGATGACAATGACAGCAACATTCAATAATCAAGGACATGAGCACAATAATAAAATACACAGTGCATATGAACACAAATAGAATATTAGAAAAAATACACAATGTAAAAAAAGTATATAAATCAAAATGCTACAGTCTTTAAACCAGGATTTAGTCTGCATCAGTGAATGCTGTGATCATCAGACCTCTGTGCATCAGACAAGCAAGTGCCACTATGCTATAAAGAGAGTTGTTGCTAACTACTTTGGGAGTCAACACATTAATATTTTCCCTAATAGTGCGAAAAATGAGCCAGTTAGTTTGAGAAATGAAGTCATCAGGGGATTTGAAAAGTCACTAAATCTAGCAACAAAGTGACCAAGTTGACAGGAGTGTCTTCCTGCCTGGAGACGATATCCCCCCAGCGACCATACCCAACAGCAGAATTTAATTTGAGCAAATAGGGCGAATACAAACAAAACACACACACACACACACACACACACACAGACAGGCTGTTAGCAGTGAATGTTGGGTAGCCTCTGCTGAATGGTGATGGCAGGTCATTCTCTCCTTGGACTCCAGACAAAACCTTTTCCCGGGATACAAACATCCATTATCACCTGTGTGTCCCTGGTGGCAAATGGCAGGTAAGGAGAGAACACAAGAGAATGCAGTAACACACTCACACAGACAGTCACACAATACATTGAGTCACAGACATATTGTGTATGGGATCGGCATACACACACAGTAAGAGCTTGTATTTAAATCATTAGCACACACAAGCAGACCCGCTCACCTAATGCAAGCAGAGCATCTACTTTAAAGGCACATCCATCTCTAAGTGTAAACTGCCTTGAGAGCTTTACCTTCAAAAGCCAATGTTTTAACTAATGCGCACTGAGGGAGCATTTCAGGCAATACTTCACTTTGATAAAAACTTTTTTTATCTTTTCAAATACTTATTTCGGTATGACTCCATGGACAATAATCCTCAAACATTAGATGCCTCTGAGATGTGTATTCAGCATCGCTATTCAGAGATATAATTGGAAAAGGAATTTCTTGAGGAGTGTGTTTGGTTAAGCCTCTGTCAAAGATGGAAAAAATAAGTTCACTTTTGTGGCGTGTTGTTTCGTTGCATGACTAAACTCTTAAATCCTTTATCTGCACACAGAATCGAAACAGTTACCTGGACAGTGTTACTACTTTCGTCAAAAAAGTTAGTTTAACAGCAAGTTATGCCGAGATCACACTACACAGTATTAATCTGATCATAGCCTGATGCAGCATCTTACAGTGTGGGCTCGGATCTTGAATGACGATTAATGTCGTGTGCGATAATCCATTGTTTTATCTTGTGTAGTGTGTCATAGTAGACGACAACCGATGCCACGTCTGGGACACCTCATGAAATTCCGACAGAAAGTCGGGATGTTTGATTTTCTTTGTGTCATTCACAACCTCTCCAATCACAGCTGTTACTTTGACCAATAGAAACACTAAGTGATCTGCTGCCACGGACAACTGTACGGCAACAACACCCCAGCCTTTCCGATATTTCCTTTGGGGATGTTGGCACAACATCCAGGTACTCCGGCTTCCTCCCACAGTCCAAAGCATGAATGAATGTTACCACAACAAAATGGGAAGAGTAAAATGGGAAAATGGTGCTTTAGCAACCCAGTGAGTACTACCATTAGCATCAAGCTAACAAAAAATGTTAATTCCTTCATTTTCTAAAAAGGCTTTTATTGTGAAAGATTTGCAGGAACTTGTTGTGGAAGATTCAGTGATGTGCATGGTTTGCATGTGGTGCTTTAAAGCTCCTGCCATCTGGTTGCGCTTTTTATGTTACTACAATAACCATTTCAGCTGGGACGTGAACCACCATAGTGACTGAAATAATAGTAATAATCATAAAAATAGGACAAGAACAATGCAATGACATCACACGTCATGAAAGATGACCAGGGATGAGTGGCTGTGGACCAACATGTCTGTCATGTTTGGCCACATCATGGCGCGATTCTATGACTCCACAATCGTGTAATCTGACACAGTGACTGTCGTAACAGACAAATATATCATGTAGTCTGAGCCCGACATTAGCTGAACATCAGAATAGATCTGTCAGTAATAAAAAAAAGAAAAAAACAAGGATACAGCAGAAAATTAGTTGCAGGTAACCTTAACATTTTAATCCATAGTTCTCACAAAATAATGCCTCATTCTGCTCTAGTTTAATTAAAGCAGACCATCTGTGTATGAGATGTGCTAAAAGGATGGATGAAAGAGGACTGATTGCACTCTGTGTGCAAAAAAAAAAATCTATATTACTGCTCAGTAGGATAACAGAATCTACCACACATACATATATTAGCCCTTTCACCTCTGTCTGCACATGTCATACCATGACATCTATGTGGTAATTAATCATAACCACCCACCCCCTCGGCCACTGTATTTGCAGACAGAGCTGACACCTATTACCGTGTAATTACTAAGCCCCCATTAACATCTGTTAATGTCACAGCGTACAATATTTGTTCAGACGAGACCATCATGTTTAATCTTTGCTCAGACATGCTCGTCATCGTAAAGCTGTCATACGTACAACATGTACTGTGACCTTGGGAGAAAGTCAACTCTGACAGCGCATTAATAAATGTAAAAATAAGAGTAGCTTCAAAGGGAAAATCAGTTCTGTTCAATTTAAATCAGCCCTGTCCCCAGCAGCATGAATATCATTTTTAGCCAGTGTACAAATACTTAAAATTACCCTTCAGAATAATATGCTCCACCTGTGCTGCAACAGTTTGTCTGCAATACCCGCTGACACTGACCTCACAAAATAGGAGATTTTCCAGTGTAGTTACTTCCCCGCCTCAGCAAAACACACACGCACTGACTGCTATTGTGGCCAGTTGGGTTATTAGAAGTGCTATTTTGTTTTCTTGTGATAACATAACCCACTCTGAAAAACAAAGACTGCCATTTTCTATGCTAAATATATTTTACACTCCACTTGCTCTCAATTTGGTTCACCGGTTCATAGTTTGTAATATATTCAGCCTGCATCGTGTAAAAAGACACCCCTGTTTAAAAGGTGATCAGAAATACAAACTTTGGGAGAGATTCAGATACAGTGTTGTCATTTTCTATCCAGTCTAGTGATTCAGTAAATCTAACACTACAGTAATAACTTCCCATTTCTATTAGTTTTCTGAAGTTATTTTAAATTGTGTCCTTTGTCTAAATCATTTCGTAGACCGCTGATTTGTTGGCAGCACTTGCTGTTTTGACGACCATATTGCTCCTTGAGCTTGAACTTGTGAAAGAAGGCAGAAGAAATACAAAATGCAATCAAACAGTGTAATGGGATGTGTAACAATGATGGGACAAAGACTTAAATGGACTGGAAATGCTGGAGGGTAAAGGTTCAACCGACAAAGGGAAACTTTTTTTTTCTTTTGCATCCCTAAAGAACAATGTATGTTAACAGTTTAAATTCCAAGGACTCCATTACCCAGAAATCATTTAGGATGTATCCAGACATTAAAGAAAAAATGTTCACTGCCCTGTGATGATTGAAAATGTTAAGCATATTACATGGCTGGCCACCCGCTCAACCATAGTGCTGTCTTTCAGAGACAAAAAAACCTGCTGTGACATCACTGACAGGGGTGTGGCTAAAAGTGCAAAGTGTTTTTCTCCTGCTCTGCCTGACTTCTGTGTCAGTGCTGTGTGCTGTGGAGCTCTCCAAGGTGCTGATCCTGCTGCTGGGAGCAGTGTGGGAGCTCTCCAGAGTGCTCCCTTTCCCCCCTGCCCAGAGCAGTGGGGAAGCTTCCATCAGAGGGAACCTCCAGCCAATTACTTCCTTTACCTGTTTTCTAACATTTATATATACACTCCCCCTTAGTGTTTTCTGTTTGCTGAAGCTTGAATATCCTTCCACGTGTGAGTACCAAGTGGCAACCTCCGGGCCTGAAAACTGATGCCAGTGCAGCAATGCCAAAAACTGAGTCATTCCCCATAGACCTCCAATTTAAAATGCCAAACAATGCAGCAGAAACAAACATGTTCGAAACCTGGTACAAAAAATGTTTTTGGTATCTATAGCTAATTTCCCTGTTCTTGACAAATGTGCGGTGGGTGGATTTTTTTTTTTTTTTTTTTTTATAAAATTCACAGATTTAAATTTTCTTAAGGCTTAAAGTTATGCACAACTTGGAACATTGCAGCTTTGAGTGACAGACTGTCTGTGAGGCATCACCACCATCTTCTGTATGAGTCAGATCCAACCTTTGTTTTTCCACAGCTCCACCCTCTCATCCAAATGTCATCACTTGTGGCTCCAAAAATCCAAGATCGTGACCAACAAAATGCTGATGTAGCTACATCCATCAATTTTACACAGTCTGTGATGAGTACCATAGAAGACTATAACTTTATTAAATGTATCCTCACTCAATGATTTATATCATATCTAAATAAAAATAAGCTCCCCATGAATGGTGTTGTCAGGTTACATACTTAAAGTACTTAACATAATTACATGCAAGTAAAGTAACATAATTTAGGTATCGGCAATTAACGTGACGTAGGTTAGGTTTAGGAAAACAAACATGATGACGACGTACCTTAAAAAAACTCTAGGGTCACTTGGTTTAACACAGTCCAAAACACCAGACTCCAGGGGAAAGTCCTGTGTTTGTTTGACCCACCACTTCAACCTGCCTTCTTAGGCGGACTTTTGCTCTTTGTGGTACTTTCTTCTTTGCTCCCGTCCGTTGGTAACATGGTCAGAGCCTTCCCAATCACATGGGTAAAATATGAAAGGTGGTGCATTAGTTTTCATAGGTATATGTATGAACACTTAATGAGAACAGCCTGCTCAGTTCTGTTTATGTTTCGTTGGCTGTAGTGGTTTTTGTTTTGCCAAAAGAGGAAAATTCTTGAAAGTGTTCTTAAATTTCTTTTCTTTCTCTGCACCTGATTCCTAACCACATTCTTGCACTTTTGAGAGAAGCTGTTAGAGTTTCATCGTGGGAGGTGTCTCAGGTTGCAGATTTTTTTAAAGTCTTTTTTTTAAAGGTATGCTATGTGGGATTGTCGGTTACTGATTGTAAACACGCTTGCCATTAAACATAAAAGTAAAAGCCAACCCCAGATTCACTCTCCTTCGGCTTTTTTACCCTTTTTATATTATCGGCACTGCATCTCTTGAATGCTTGCTGCTAATGGTCTGACACCTGCTCGCTACCTTTTTATAAAGCCCCGACCTCACCTTACCGCTGTAGGAGTAAACACACATAAATGACCTGAACAGAGAAAATAAGAAATATACAGGCAGAGGGCAGAGTTTCTGCAGCAAATGCCACCACGGCATACTTCTAGTGGGTCATAAGTGACGACTGAGAGGGATCACCTCTGTATAAGTCTATACTTTGCTTAGTTTTTTTTTTTTTGTTTTTTTTTTAAGAAAATCTTACATAGTATAGTTTTCTTGCAAGCAAACAAGATGATATTAACATTTAAGGTTTCTCACCAAAATGTATTGTGTGTGTTGAATGGAATTCTGTCCTCAGAAAACAAAGCAAAGCAGAATTTTTAAATACTGTTTACATATGTAAACATGTTTGTCTAGTTTGCAGTCTTCTTCTGTTTTACCTTTGCTGACTCATTGTTTTGTGTTTGTGCGTGCTACTGCCACCAAAATGAGCACGGACACCATGTAGATGCATGTGCACAAGATTAACAAACAGGGATCTGTTCATAAAAACATTGCTCCATACTGCCACTACTGGTGAAACACCACTCGTAGGTGTACCACTGGCCAGACTCATATAACATCCATCCAATTTTAAAACCACTTATCCTCTTGAGGGTCGTGGGGGGGCTGGGGCCTATCTCAGCTGACACTGGGTGAGAGACAGGGTACACCCTGGATAGGTTGCCAGATTATCGCAGTAGAAACAGACAACCATTCACGTGGGCAATTTAGAGCCACCAATTAACCTATCCCCAACCTGCATGTCTTTGGACTGTGGGAGGAAACCAGAGTACTCAGAGAAAACCGGAGAGAACATGCAAACTGTGCACAGAATGGCTCCCTCCTGGGACTGAAACAGAAACCTTCCTGCTGTGAGGTGACAGTGCTAACCACTACACCATCATGTTGTCCCCCTGTGGAAGCTTCCATGCCTCAATTAAACACAAATTTAGCAAATCATCATTTACTTAAAATAAGATGTGAGCTGCACTTTCTGCGCAGAAAACAGAAGAATAATGCTACATTTAATCTGGAACAGTGCGAAAACCTTCATGGGTTACTGCCACTCATGCCCTCTGTGGTGGCATCAGCCATCTTCAATGGAGTGGCTCGCTGGGGCAGCAGCATCTCGACAGCTGACAGGAGGAAACTCAGCAGACTGATAAAGAAGGCCATCTCTGTCATGGGATGCTTTCTCAACCTGGTGGAGGTGGTGGGAGAAAGGAGGATGATAGTCAAGCTATCATTCCTTCTGTACAACATGTCCCATGACACACAGGACACTTTGACAGCACTGGGCAGCTCCTTCAGTGACAGGCTGCTTCACCCGCAGTGTTTGACGGGAAGATACTGCAGGTCCTTCCTTCCTGCTGCTGTCAGACTTTACAACCAGCACTGCTCCCAGTAGACCACACATGCAAAAAGCAAGGACAATCAATCATCACTCATGTGAAATATCTGTATATTCTAAATGCAAAATATCTACACTTAATAGGTGCAATAATGTACATTCTGCCACTCAGCCTGTCTATTTATTGTATTTATTTATTGTAATATTTTGCTTTTATCTTTTACTGCTTACAATCAATCACTCAGGTGCAATATCAGTATTGTTAAACTGTGCAAAATCTATACCTCCATCAGTCAATAATGTAAAATCAGCCACTCAGTCTGTCTCTTTATTATATTCTGCTTCTTTGTGATGCTTCCTTATTATATTGCTGTGCTTTTTTTTATTGTTTGCTTACTATATTGCTCTGTGTTTTTCTGCAGTTTACTTATTTTATGTGCTTTTTATATTGCTTTGTGTTTTATTTTTCTAATAAAGCTTCTTGTTTGCACTATTCCTTTGCTGCTGTAATGTTGCAAATTTCCCCGCTGTGGTACGAATATCTGATTTTACCCATTACAATGGAAAAGGATTTGTTTTGTTTAATTGGACTCCAGTTTGGGGCCAAAAAGCTTTATCTCTTGCAGTGATGTTGAAGGGTTTCTGCGTGGTGAGTCCCCAGGACACACAGGTTGTCATAGGAGTGGGTTCTCGATGAAATTTGAGGGTTTTTTTGACAAACTGTTGAGTTAAACTCGTGTTAAATGTAACATGATTAGAGCACACAGTCTCTCACTGAGTGTGTACAGTAAGCAGAAAGCAGGGGCTATTGCTCTGAGACAACAAGGGAGGCTGAACGTCCCCTAAAATTTCATAGAAGAAATGGTCAAATCTGCACCATTGAATTGGCATTAAAGTAAGAATTTACATTGCATTAACATTATGACTATGATGTTCAAAGGTCAGCTGTTTATCACCAGTTTTCAAACATGACCTCCCTGTCATACATTCATGTCAGCACGGTGGACGCAGAGCCTCCAAGCATTCCTATGAGACAGCGCTGAGCAGGTTTTTTTCAGGCAGCAAAGCGAGACGGTCATTGGATAAATGCGACAAAATCGTCACTTTCAGAGAGGCTTAGCTTCCGTTGGACCTAATGGAGCGGTACATGGGAGAGGACGCTCGGTGTATGCGTGATGATTGGAGGAATTGTCTAAAAGCCTGAACCCCTTTGTGATTGACAGCACTTCTGAAATACACACCGGCATCGTCGCATTTCGAGCCCAGTCACATGCGGATATTTGCGAGTAAAGTCCTCTGACAGAGTGCTGTTCAGGTGTTTAAACCCATCTGAAAATCTTTGAGGTGTGTTTTGCTGTGGTTCTATGGCATGAGTGTGGTTGGAAAATGGCTTCAATTAAATGTTCCTTTTATAAGTTACTGCCTCGCTACAATATGACACATTTTATGATGTAAACTTAAAGTGTCCCCTGTTTGAAAGACCAGCAGCCACCACTGGTAAGCAGGTACCAGGCCTGGTAAGAAATATAACTCCTTACCATCAAAATTTTCGCATTGCAATTGCAACCAAAGTACAGCTGAGGCTGATGGGAATATCATTGGTTTTGCAGGTATGTAGTTGAAAATAAATAAATACTTGATAAATATTGGACCTTATAAATGAAATACCATGTGCATAAGTGTAGATCCTTCAGTATTTAGAACATTTTCATTTGCACAACCCTACCCCCTCATTAAAATGCAAAAGAAGCAGAGAACTTTTATTTTGACAAAATTAATGACAATTACACCATAAACTTTTAAAGCGGAGGCACAAAATGGTGCATAAAAACTCACCAGAATGCAGGAAATGAAGTGCTTGATGCTCAAAATTTTCTGATGGCAGACCCCCCACACCTCCAGTTTCATATGTGTCCCCTCACCCCACCCCACTCAATGTTGAAACAAAACCTATGCCTTTGCACATATGTAAACCACATGGTGGCTGCACTTGATGAAAAGTGCAGCAGAATCCCAGAGTTATTAGGATTCATCCTATGGGGCCATAAATGTATTTCCAAACATCTTGACAATCCATCTCATAGTTATTGAATTATTTCCGTCTGGGTTAGAGTAGTGGATGGACAGATCAACCTACTGTCCAACAATGCCATCCATTTAGCCACACTGCTGGTGTGGCTGATAAGAGCTTTTTAACAGAAGTGTGAGGTGAGAAAAGGAGGAGGGTGTGAAAGTGGAGGAAGAGAAAAAAGAGAGAATCCCATGCAGTCAGAATACATTAATAAGAGTGTAGATTAGTTGGAGGTAAAGGTGCAGCAGACAGAACACAGAGAAGCTGATTGCCTGCTTCCTCTCCAAATGTCAGCTCAATTATTCCATCCTGCTATGGATATTCAGGGCTGATACTGTTTCAAGATTTGATAAAGTCGAGCTACATTTGGAACACTGAGTTTTCTTCTCATTAGAACTGTGAGCTGGGTGATTATTTTTTCCCACCCCACTTAACATTTATTCCAAAACTATGAAGAGATTCAATTGTGTTGTATTTCGCTCCTGGCAGTCCTTAATTGGTAATCAGAAAGCTTGGACAACCTGTAGTGAAACCTTTGGCTCCATAGACACACGATGTACACAGATTGGTGTCATTATACAGCCCTCTACCTGCTGTTCCTTTAATTCAGTTCTCAGTCACTATGAATATGAATCTCTTTACTTTCAGTCTTTTTCCTGTCTGGTTCTGAGCACTGCAACTACACCCCAGCACCACCACCACCACCCCAACACTGCCTCCCTCCATCTATAGCTTGTTAAATTTGATTGACAGAGCCTGATATTTGTGGTGAGTGTCAGGGCAGTGGGGGTTTGGAAATGGAACAGAGATGTCCATGCATGGGGACTGCATGAAAGTAATATCCATACACGTGCTGTCACGCTGTTATATCTCCACCAATTTGTCATGAATGATTCATTTAGCTTCAGGAGGTATGAGTGCATGTAAATTATGCTTCATGCTTTAAAATAATTTTGGATAAGTGCGGCAGACTGACATTTTGTAATAGATGTTCAGTGCCTATAATTTGTTGGCAGACACACTGTTGCATGGCCATCAGACGTTTCGGGGTGGTGATTTCCACCGGACCAGAGCTGCACTCCAGTGAGAAGAGACCACCAACAGAAAAGAAACTGACTCTAATGTAGGACTGTGTGTGTCTCCTCTTTTCAGTGGAACAGACTGGTATGTCATTGGCATGTCTTCTTTCATGATTCCAAATGAATCTCAAGAATTCAATCTTGTTTGCAAGCAACCAACTCCAAATCATTAACATCTCATTTCCTCCAGTCTCATTTATTAAACGTATCAGTCAGAGCACTGCACCACAGCTCCTCGAGTTATAAAACAGCAGTGTGCACATTGCTTTAAAAGTGTGCTAAATTTGGTTGCATGCAAATGGTGAGTGCTTTCTAGACTCTATAGAAGTTACATATTTCTGTCACACACGAGGGCTGCTTTTCTTTGTTGATATAGTTTATATGAATTGGCATCTACAAAAGATGCTGTACCCACGATTGTACTGTAGTAGGGTTGATAACAGTAACTTACACTAAAGCTTAAAGTCACTATTTTATTTCTTTTTTTTTCAAAGATTATTTTGGTGCATTTTGACTTTATTGGAGAGATAACCAAGGTAAACAACACAACCTAATATTTCAGTAAGTGTAACTTAAGAAGTTAAGTAACATAACATAAAGCAGCAATAACTTGTACTAACCTCATGAGTTTCCTAATGTTAGCTAGCTATGCTAATGTTGTTGGCAGAGTAATGTATTAGTTTGCTAATGACATTAGCATAGCTAGCTAATGTTAAAAGTGTAAGGTTAGTAAAAGTTATTGGCTGCTAACATTATATTATCCCCGTGTGGCTTATTTAAACTTACGAACGCATGCTATTGTGTCATGATGATTGTCTTGTAAACATAGGACACACAGCCGCATCTAATCATATAATACACTGATTTATCAACAATAAGCATGACGAACAATATGTCTTAATGTAAAACCAAATGTGATAAATCAGCTTATAATAAATCTACTTATGTAGCATGGATGTGTTACAACATATAGAATATATGCTTAGCATAGGCTACTTTATTTATTAAGGGTAAGTGCAATTTAAAAAAATGCAGTGGTATGTAAACATTGTATATTGATAAGAAAGTGTGTTTTCGCCTAGACACACATCCACCATGGATCCTGGTGATGGAGATTGGTCAGAGATGGGTGGGCCTGAGCCAGGAGCTCATTTACATCTCATTTACATCTAATGCAGTGCTACCCTATTGTAAAAAGCAGTAAATATAAAAGTTTTTTTTTTTGTAGCTCTGTTTTGGTCTCCACCAACTCCTTCTTCGTCGGTCTACTGTTTGGTGCTGGTGACGGAGTAAACAGTGGGTTTATTAGAGCTTATTAGAGTTTTTTTTTTTAAATAGTAGTAAATGTGGACCTGCCTTGGATGGACTTGTATAGCGCCTTTCTAGTCATTTGACCACTCAAAGTGTTTTCTACACTACGAGTCACAGTCACCCATTCCCACACATTCATACACTGGTGGCCAAGGCTACCCTACAAGGTGCCATCTGCTACTCAGTATTTAACACACTCACACACCGATGGATCAGCCATTGGTTTAGTATCTTGCTCAAGGATACTTTGACTTGTAGGCTGGAGGAGCCACAGCCTTCCACTATTGTTCCAATCGAAAATTTAATTCCTGTTGCTGCTCGACGTATAAAGAAGGTTGGTGAGAGTGGAGAGACCGAATTCGAACAGCAAATTTGTAAAAACAAGACAATGAACTAAAAAGATGTTAGAAGGTCTGTAGAGCTCAAGGGAACTGTAGTGCTGAGTGATAACTGTCGCAATTTGATACTATATTCTATTGATGACTATAGAGCACAGTCTAATTACAATGCAGTCACACATGAGCGTACATGTGCAGGCACTTTACAATTATACTTGTACATTTGCAACTAAAAACACGCATATGTTCTACCCACTCATAATGTAATTGATGTAATGTAATTATTGGTATTTACGGCTGATTGCACCTGCTTGATGTTCTTGTCTGTGCAGTGATACAATCAGCCATCATTTGCCAGGACTCCACTAGTTCAAGTGGTCATCTAGTGTGCATGTGTGTGCACGTGAGTGTGCATGCCTGTGCTCATCAGTGTGCTGTCTCATAGCAAGCCATGATGACATGACTGATGAATGTCTCCTCAACAGAGCAGAGATAAGAGAATTTGCTGCTTGGCCTTGAGCCCAAAAGGTTACAAATGACATTCCTACTAACTTTATACAAGAGAGCCAATATACTCACACCTTCCTCTGCTCTCTGATTTTTCCCCACTCAATTCAACTTTGGCCAATTTGCTTTCAGTATTAGCTACGGTGGATTTCATCAAGTGCTTTAATTTGATATATAGATCTCATTTGTCTCTTATGGCTCTCTGTTTCGGAGCCCTCCACTGTTAAATGGATAACGCAGAGAGCCTATATCGGATATTACAGTGGGAAAAGTCATTATAAAGCTCAGGTTCAAAGAGCAACCAGCTCCCTACAGTACTTTAAAAGCTGCTCGCTAGGATATGACTTTGTGCTCCTGCAAGGCCAGATTTTATATTTAGACATAACGGCTAAGCACTTGAGATACATTGTTGTCCAATGAAAGTCATGTATCTCCACAATGTCAACTTGTCATGAAATAAGAAAAGTACCTTTGTGATAGGCTTCATGACAATGTGTATTTTGGAGTTTTTCCAACATCTGACATCAAAACGTTTTCATTAAGATAAAAAATAAATCAGCAAATATGGAGATACATGGTTTTCACTGGTTGAGGTGACTTATGAGTTTGGTCCATTATATCTGATTACTCATGACACCTAATATCTGATTAGAGAAATGACACTGCAATCGTCTCCATTCAAGAATCCTTACTAATCAAACAATAATACAGTGTCTGGCATTATCATAAGTTTTCTTTTTTTTTTTGCAGATCAGCAAAGCACTGCAGATACGAAACATATGTTTACTGCCCATGAAAATAGCAGGTTGACCTTTTCCCACAACAAACTTTTAGACTTATTATGATGGGCAGAGCACAGGTGTACCCAAAATAAATGTTACAATAAGATGTTCCAGTCAGCTTTCTGAGTGAACTAGTATGCACAATATCAGCGCACACAGAACATTATTATTATTATGAGTTGTTAGCTAAAATTTGATGAGTCAAAATGTCTGCCATGAAAATGGCCTATTATGCTTGCAGGTAAGAGATATATTCATTTTGTCAAATTTTATGCAGTTTTTCACCAGAGCCATTTTCAAGTCTGGCTGGTTTAGATGTTTGTTATTAAAATAACATTTAGCCTTACGGTCGCCAAAAGTCCCATTTCCTCATGTTTATGTCCTCACCATTGGCAGTTAGCGCTAATCCTAGGATAGGAGGAATCTAATTGTGTACAATTAGACGTATTTGGCAAGTTGCAAGATATTTCCAGAGGGTGACAGCATGGATGAATGGTACTTTTAATTTTGGCAGACAAGACCCTGATTTTGGCCACTTCTAATGTCTAATGTTAAATAAACAGAGGTTGTCAAGTGTTCCTAAAAGGTTTGTTTCCTCCACTATTGAAACAGAATAAATAGAAAGAACATTGAACTGTCATTTGACAAGTTCAAAAGAAATGATTGTTGTTTGTTGTTATGGTGAAACACACGTCACCTCAGAGAAGCTGTAAAGTAGGGCTGGTTGATATGTTAAAAAAAAAAAAAAATTAGAATGACCATAGATGTCACATTTCTGCAAGCTTCTGTTCTGCTTGTAAAATGCATGTTTAATAACTTGATCATACCATCTCCCTTGTCTTGTCATCATTGGCTCCAGTTAAATATATCCCAAAGTATGTTTCATTGCCTCTGCTGTGGGCTTTACTCGAAGGTTACACTGCCGTAATTGGTTGTTAGATCTATTTAAAGTGAGGAAGTTTATCATTGTTATCAACATAAATTTTATAGCGATCCCCTGCTGAGATTGTTTTGTCGCCCAGCCCGACCATAAAGTGTGTCACATTCACTAGTTTGAGAACCCTGTTTTAGTCGTAACTAGAAAACATTGCCTCGGTGACTTCAAGACTTGCGCCAAGTCGGTTTGTTTATACAGAAGTTTACAAGTGAGCATGCTACAATGGTTGCAATGGCAACACAAAAATTGCTGCCGCTTTAACCATCCTGCTAAGTTGATTTGAATGACAATGTCCATTCTACTCTTATTCTATTTCTGCGCTCAGCACACTAACGCCCACAACACACTGCCTGCGTGATCGGCGTGTGAGGTTAACTTCGCTGAACTGCTGTGGCTTGCACATGTGCACTGTTCACATAGACAGCGTTCTTGCTGCAGCACTGCTGCTGAGCTATCTGCTGTAAATACTGTATTTACACAATGAAAAGCCAATACTCCATCTATTTATGAGACCGCACAAGCTACAACATCGTAAACACTATGGTCCTGCAAATATTTCACAATAAAAAGCCTCTTGTTAACAAATTAAGTGATTCCGTACACAGAAATGCTGTCAGGGGGCATTGATTTTGACATG
>JAPZEB010000026.1:3344473-3360746 GCA_029783705.1 Chaetodon striatus | reverse complement strand
TGGAGTACCCAGAGAAAACCCACGCTGACATGGGGAGAACATGCAAACTGGTGCAACCTGCAGATTGCTTTGTGTGTGATCGGGGCCTTAAAGCTGCTCTGGATGAAATCATGGTACCCACTGAGCCTGCATGTCAACAGATCCATCGCCATGACAACAGACCTACAGTTAGTGCAGTAGCACTATTTCCGAGGTTAAAATTGAAAATGTTTAAATATAATAAGTCAAAGATGTAATTAGCATTAAGTGGAAGTATTAAATGGAAAATGAGCAGATGTGTAATTACGTTTAAATGACTGCATAATGGCAAGTGTCCCTGAACACTTTCACCCTTAAATTATTAAATAAATTAAGGTTTTTTTTTATGAGTTTACCTTAATAAAACTTACTGTATTTTATCTAAGCACTGGAACGTGTCTAAGTGAGCCGTAATAAATAGTAATAAAACACACAAGGTGGTCAGTCAGAATCCAGTGAAACACTTTGAATCATTTCATTGCATTTTGAAATTGAAAGAAGTTTGATGCGACACGCCTGGCTTACATGCACACCACCCAAGGCTACACATTTTATAGACAAGCCTCGACTGAGAGAGGAACGCCGCAACTCCCAACATCATCCACCTATTCATCACAACAAGTGGACCTGATCTGTTTCATGTCAGTTTTACTGCACACACATAATGAAAGCTGTGGAGACGCTTCCACGGGGAGGAGAAAAGGATTGTGTCACTGTAAAACACATTATCTTGATATGCTTACATAGTTGTTCGTGCTGCACACTGTTAATTTGTCAAATGATGTGTGTCTGTAAGATTTTTAAAATGCTACAAAAACAGCCTGAAGGTGAAAGGAAAAGTTTGGCTATGGCTGATGGTCATAAAAGTCAGTGTGGTTTCTGCACTCGCACGTACAGACGCCGAAATTCAAAGCGTGTATTTTAAATAAATACTATCATCAGTTCAACAAAAGTATGCCAAACACAAAGTAAACAAGGTGAAATACTTTTACAAATGAGGTTTTACAAAATGTATCTGTGTGTATTACCATGTTCAAAATATAAAATATACAAAATCATTTTATTAAAAAGAATACATGCAAGCAATATACAAATAAATGAATAAATAGCTAAACAAAAATAGTAAAAGTACTAAATTTCTATATTTGAAATAATGTGTAGTGTATTTCAGAATAAAAATATAGAATTGTATGCAAATTCACATGCACATACAAACATTAATTTAAAAATATTTATACAGAACAATGTGAAAGACATAAAAATAAAATAAAAAATATTCTAATAATCTAAAAAATTCTAAAATTTAACCAATAAATAAATAAATATATATAAATATATTCAAGTATTCTAAATATTTTCTAGCATATCTTCGATATCATTCATATATAAAGTATTTTTAGAAAATAATAAAAACATTGTATGTATGTATTTTGGCTATCATTAGGATAATAATAAAAAATAACCATATCTGATGTAATGCAGCCCAATCACCAAAAAAAAAAATGTTGGCATCGTACATTTCTGCAAACTACACATACATTTTTACATTATATACAAACTTACATTTCAGCCACACTTTGGTTAACATGTGGTGATGTTTAGAAACAAAAACAACTTGGTCATGGTTAGGAGGAGATCATGTTTGGGCTAAAAAAAACCCTGGTTTTGGGGGCACAAAACCAGCAGGAAACGCAGCGATGTCTTGGCAGGACATGTCGTGATGACTTGGTAAAAAACAAACACTTTTAGTGGCAATATTCCAGCAGACAATGCAGCAATTTCTTGGTAACAAACAATTGAGTTTCGTTGCACTATCCCATCAGGAAGTGCAGTGATGTCCTGCTGAAAAACAACTAAACTATCTTTCCAGAAAACCCAGCGATGTCTTGGTAGCAAACAAGCGCTTTTTGTGTCACTATCCCTGCTGGAGAACAGTGAGGGGTGTTTAAACACATGAACGTTTAGTGTCGTACACATGCCGCGTCTTAAACCACCTAGAAACACGAGGTCGGGCACTGGGTGCTACTTCTGTGCTTTTTCTGTGCCATCTTTCAGGAGCATGGCGGCATGTTGCATCTGAGGTTGCAAAGCAACCTTAACAAGTATCATAGCATATTTACCTGATACCTGAGTGCAGAGCTGATCTTCTTCCAGGAGCTTCTTGTGTGTAGGCCTGTTGTCTGTGGGACAGATGTAAAGCTCTGGCAGCCCTGCACTAAAATGCTTAACTTCTCCATATGTATCACAGACTGATATTTAAGGAAAAAAGGAAAGATAACCATCGGCTTTGATTTTTTGGTCCTCGTCAAATGAAATGCAGTGTGCCCTGCTGTGTTCCAAAGGTAGACCTCTGTTTATCTAAGGGCACAGCTGTTGCTCCCTGAAAAATGGGCACTCGGGAACATGTGAGCACTGCAATGGCGTCATTCTGGCGTTTGAGCAACCCTGCAAGAAGTTTCATGAAAAATGATTAATTAGAGGGCACGAGAACACGGCATCTGTACGGCCCTATAGAAGCTTAAGAGCCTGATATTTCCGTCAAGAGTTGATGGAGACCAAAACAGTGCCAAAAAGAGTGACAGAAACAAAATAATGTTTGTTTATGTTGCTCTGTGTTTGGGTGTGAATAGGGCAACTGTTTGCCAACATGTACATCATACAGTCTTTTTTAAAATAAAATTAGAAAACAGGTTAAATACTTCATTTATAGGTTTATTTACTTAGGGTTGGGCAACAAAAGTCATTGGTTAGGTTTACGAAAAAAAGAAAACTTCATCATTTGACTTCAAATTCAAAAGGGAAATGAATTAGGTAAAAGTCCTGTGTTTGTTGACCCATCCACCTCCCTTCCCACCTACCTATACGAGCTTTATTGTGCTTGATGTTATGTTAGTTGCCAGCAGTGTTACCCACTGCTTTAGAACAGGTTGGTAAATTACGTAATATTTAAAATGTGGTGACTTTTGGCATCCCACTGAATGCAAATACATTCGTGAAAGTCTTGTTTTGTTTCCCCTCCCCTCTGCTCTACAATATCTTTCTTGATCTTTATCTACATTAGTTGCTGCCGCATTAAGTAATGCCTTGGACAGGTTCACAGTGGAGATAGCTGACAGCCTGTTGTGTCTTTAGCAATGTTTGCACCAACCACTTTTATTATGGTACCTTTAGAACCAAAAGTAACCCTTCAGCCATGGTACCTAGACACTAGGCTCACACAACAAACAGTACTCTTTCATGTGGGTGGGTTGTTGTACTCGCTGCTCTGTCCAGCACTCACTGTATTTCCTTCTTTATCAGTCTTTACCTTATTTGTCATCCACAGAATGAGGCTGCACACCAACATTTTCAGAACAAAATAGAACAGGCTGGGCTGAGGCTCTCTCTCAATGGGATATTTAAAAATGTGTGCATTTAGTCCTTCTAAGACAAGCTCAGGGGTTTAGTGTTGCCAGAGTCCACAGGAATGCAGTTCCACAACGCTTTCTTATTCTCAGAGTGTAGATAAGAATATATGCTGTTCACATAATGTGGTCGAAATTAATATATATTTTTTATTATTTGAAGATCCACTCATTACTAAAAGTGGAAAAACTAATGGAATGGTCAATGTGCTGATGGATTCACGTCATCAACTCATTACAAGTAAACATTCCACCTTAAAAGTTGCCAGCAGTCGGCCCAGTGAATGAAGTTATTTTTTCTCTAACTCCAGCTGCTCGGAGACGCAGCAAAACATCCTTTCATTTTATAGTTACAGTCTACGAATAAAATTCTCCACGGTATGAACGGCGGTTACAAAAACAGCCATAACTGCACGGAATAACCATCCGCTATTGACCATCAACGGACTGCAGTGTTCACAGCTCCAGCTTTTTGTACCGGATCTGTGTGTTAGATACACCAACAGAGGGGTGACCAAAAATGGGGATGGTATGGAATGGTTCCATTGGTACCATGCACAACTTTTCACAATTTGAAACATAAAAACAGCTTGATGAGCTGAACTGAACCATAATGTACTGCTCGGTGGAAACGGGGCTTTATAATGACACTAAAGAGTGCCTTTGGCATCAATATCACACTCCAAAGAGCATGACAAAGCTTCAGTATATGATGATCTGGGGATGAGAATGGGCTCTCTGTACAACATATCTGGTTTGTGCTACAGCCATGGGTTTATGTAACTCTACCAACAGTCTGGTGAGAGCTCTAAGAACCACACCAAAACTGCCCTCAAGCAAAGTCTGACACAGTTTGCAGTGAAGGATCTATCCAGAGGATTATGTGAGAACAATCCATTAAAAACTTGCTTAAATACACAACTTTACTTGCCCACTCCTCGGCTGATCATGGGAACCATTTTCACCATCACGAAGAGTCAGTTACTTCCATCATTATTTTTAATGGATCGAGTCCCATTACATATCAAATGATCGTGTCCCAATTATTCCATCCTGAACCAGCTCATGGGGATAATAAAGGTTTTCAGTGCAGTTAAGTACAGGATGAAGTCACTGTCAGAATAAAATTGAGTTTCGGGTTACCTGTCATGAACACATCGCAGAGTGTAGTAAAAAATAAATCCATCAATGTACAACAGGTGTGAACACAACATATGATGACACTGATTAAAACAACACTGTGTAAGAGGAATCTGTCACAACACACAGCTGTGCAAGCCTAAGGCCAAGTCATACTGTTAATGAACACAGCGTACCAAACGATGAGTCAGCTAATTATATGGCTGCATTGTGACGATGGGTCCATGTTGAAGCTTAGGTGTGAAACCAGTGCTTTAGTAGTGAAACAAAAGGTTAAGCACAAAAGGAACAAATAGAGGTGTTTAAGAGACAGCATACTAATGTTTCTAATGGATATATCAAGGTTAGACAGCCTTGTGAATACAAAGCATATTAACAAACCTTTTTTTTGTGCTAGCGCATACATAATATTTTGCAATCTGTATATCTGAAACTACCCAGAAGTAGTTTAACGTTCCCAGAAATCTCATGGTGCATGTGTGTGTTTGTGGTTGTGTGGGAGATGGAAAAATAGATGACACAGATTGTTGCACAGTTCGTGAAGAGAATGACATGCATAGTCCTCCCACATCTCTCTCCCTCCCTCTGTGAGCGTCTGTATATATGCGTCTGTATCGCGGTGTGTGTCTTAAACAAAAGGGAGAGTGGAAGTGGCCCAGAAAACAAGGCAGAAATTAAGTTTGTTCTGTTCCTCACATGCTGTATAGAGCCATATGTTGCTCTTCCCACAGGCATATGTCCGATTCCCAGAGTTTGCAACAGCTGGAGCATTGTGAAATTCAAAATACAGGGATGAATTCACTTTGTACTACACTGGGTGCTGCGCTGCTTTTCCCATAGTGGCAGGAAGTGTTTGTAACATTCGAGTGATTAGAATATGATATAGTATAATTTGGTAATTAGTATGATGTTGAGTTTATTTCTATTTTATAAATTCCCTTCTATCAGTGTGTCATTTTCATACCAGCGGGGAACTAATGGAAGATATTTGGGCAGTAAGACTTTCAATGAATAATTCATTTAACTTGTAAATAAGCTACTTTGAGATTAATTATAATAAAATACAAGATACAGTCCCTTTTTGATAGATCAAGCCTGTTGTTGATGTTATTGTTATCATTTATGATCACATTGTTATTGTGACTTTACTGCATGTCCAAAATAGGTCTACTTGTGTTTTATTTGCTGACATCTTAGTTATTCGAACTTCAGACACAAGGGGTGCGTTGGAAATATATCCCCTTGTGTAAATAGCCCATTCAAGTTTGTTTTTTTAATGATATTCTCACTGATCCTTACCACAGAAACACGAGAGTCCCCCCAAATAATTTAACAAGTCCATAGCTTTATGTTATGGCTATAAATATTACAGTACCCATGACCCTCAGTCACTGTTGTGGAGAGGAAGCTAGTTAGCGACAACTTTAGTAGTGATGGCCAAATGAAGCCTTATGAAGCACTTTCTTTATTTTCTGAGTCCCCTAGATGGCGCGTTTTGTTCAACAAAAGGTTGAAAGCACACTGAATTGCTATTCTTTGAGCCTCTCTCTCTTTAAACCAAAAGCGCCATCTGGTGGGTTCAGAAAATAAAGAAAATGCTTCATGAAGCTTCATTTGGCCATCACTACTCTTTAGGTTCCAATAGCAGCACATCCAAGAACATTTTGGGCTCTGTGATTGGTTGCTTTTTGCTTATATGCACATTGGGAGTTGTAAATACTTCCTTGCTTATGATTTTTACCATCTTTTAACTAGATATTTTGTAGCTTTCTGGTGCATCACCCTATCACCCTTAAAGAAAAGGAATAAGGCATTTAGAACATTAATATAGCAGCAAACAACTACTTTTTGCTATGTAAAGATAGCGTCCTGAGCAGAGAATCATTAAGTCATAAAGTCATACTTATCTGTATCTGAGCTTTTCTATTCTTTATTGTGGTAGCTGGTCCAGCTTCTCACTGGCTAGCCAATATCTTTTGCTTTGCACTGCGCTCAACTTTCTCAACCAACAGTGGTGGGACAGCGTCATCGCAAGAGCGTAACACCCACACTATGGCCCCCCTCCCCCAGCTTAACACTTAGCTTTGGGGTAGGTGGAGCTAGTGACACTGTAGTCCATTGATTGGTCAATAGAAACACATCACACTTGCTCAGGGCTGAATTGTCCCTCACTCTAAAGATTGTGTAACCACTATAAATGTACTATACATTAAGTTTTTTGTAGAAATGCTGCTATTGTTCACACTGTTTGCGCTTTTGGCACCATTAGCTGCCACCTACCAGCTCAGGCATCTCCATGTTGAGAGCCATGTGCAGGTAATCCTGGCCCAGACTCTGAATCACATATAAGCTATGAATGTAAAATCAGGCCTCTTTAATTTCCAGAACCCCGGAATCATTAAATAATAACATACATTTTGTAACTCTATTGCAAAACTTATTTGAAAACTGTTACTGTATAGGCTCTACCACTTTGTTTTTGAATTAACAGAGGTGGAGAGCTATGACAGGTAGACACACTGCACTAAGGAAAGGCTCTGGGGATTCCGAGAAAACCTGGTTACGTCAGATTGTTTTTATGTGCCATTCAATTGTGTTAGGTTTTGAATGCCATGCTTTCCTAAAATTTTTAAAAGGTTCATAAATGTTGCAAAATGTAAATATCACAGTATCACAAATCCAAACCAGATATAATGAGCAGGAGTGAGTTGTTATATATCAATTATGATATACAATAGCTGAGTATTTGGGTGTCATCGTGACATTAATAGACTGCCTACACCCAACACACATTGTGTGACTAACCAGCTGGCTGGATGACTCACTGGCAAGGTGATTCAATATTTATATGGAAGCTACTTTTTCTCCTGCTCTAACTCAGATTGCATTCAATTCATATACACCTTGAATAAAGCCTCTTTCCAGCAGTTCCCCCTGCTACCAAAACAAATGTCAGATATATCAGGTTTCCCTTCTCCTGCGCACGAAGCTAACAGGAGAATAACACTGCTTGTTTTCCTAACAAATGTCAGACATATCAAGAATTCCACTACCCAAACTGGAGTCACACAGGTGCATGTGTAGCTTATTGTGAATACCAATAGGGTATTATATAAATCCCATACAGCTTCTACAAGATTGACATGTCTCAGGGACAATGCTTGTTGGCAGTGGACGACAGGAGTGTGTGTGTCAGGGACCGTGCTTCCTGGCAAACGCTGGCAGGTATGTGTGGGAGTGTTTGTGTGTGTGCAGCAGGATGACCGTGTTTATGTATCAGGGACAATGTTAGTTAGTGTGCACAAGAATGTTTTTCTGCTTGTCTGTGTGGGCCTACAGTTATCTGTGTGCTGCAAGTGTCACGTTATGTCACTGTTGGTGTGTGGTCTGTGAATCTGTGTAGGTGCATCACTGCGTTTATGTGTCAGAGGTGTCACTTGGCAGTGCTTGTCGAGTTATTGTGGGTGATTAGTGGTACTGTATTCATTTCCTGTGCTGTTTGTTGTTTTGTTGTTCTCAGAAGCTTTTACCCACTGCTTCATAAAGGCTATGATCCACACAGCTGACTTGGTCTGCTATTAATGCATGACTGTGATTCACGTCTGTGGCAGCAGACATGAATCACAGTCATTGTCTGCAAGTCCCAAGTCTTGGCAAGTCTCAAGTTTTGGCAGTGGTGTTACACGTGAAAACTTGACTCTCAAGATCAATAAGCCCCAGGTCAGTACCAACAGGTATGTCAAGACCAATATGTTCCAAATCAAGTTCAAAGTAGAGGTCATCAAGTTCCAAGTTAAGGCCAACAAGTCCCAAGTCAAGTCCTAAGTTCCCAGTCAAGTCCAACAAGTCCTGTGTCAAGTCCAAAGTTCCCAGTCAAGTTCAACAAGCCCCAAGTCAAGGTCCCGGTCAAGACCAATATGTTACAAGCCATGTCCAAAGTAAAGACCAACAAGTCCCAAATCAAGACCAACAAGTCCCAAGTCAAGTCCTACGTTCCCAGTCAAGTCCAACAAGTCCCATGTCAAGTCTTAGTTCCAAGTAAGGTCAAATATGTCTTAAGACAAGTAAAGACCTTGAAGTTGCAAGTCAGTGCCAACAAGTCCCAAATCCCAAGTCAAGTTTCAAGTCTTGACCAATGTGTTACAAGTCATGTCTACAGTAAAGATCAACAAATCAAAAGTTAAGTTTTCATTTAAGACCAGCAGGCTCTAAGTTAAATACCTTGTCAAGGCCAACAAGTCCCAAATCAACTCCTAAGTTCCAAGTAAATTCCAATAAGTCCTAAGTCAAGTTGCCAATCAAGACCAATGTGTTCCAAGTCAAGGCCAAAGTAAAGACCTACAAATCCCACATAAAGGCCAAGAATAATTCAAGATCCCAGGCAAAACAGCAAGTACCAAATCAAGTCCAAAGTAAAGACCAGCAAGTCTCGATTCAAGTCCTACGTTCCCAGTCAAGTCCAACAAATCCCATGTCAAGTTTCAAGTGATGACCAATGTGTCACAAGTCATGTCCAAAGTAAAGACCGACAAGTGGCAAGTTAAGTTCCCAGTCAAGACCAGCAAGGTCTAAGTTAAATCCCTTGTCAAGGCCAACAAATCCTGAGTCAAGTCCTAAATTCCAATCAAATTCCAACAAGTCACAAGTCAAGTTCCAAGTCAGGACCAATGTGTTACAAGTCATGTTAGGTTCCCAGTCAAGGCCATCAAGTCTCAAGTCAAATCTCAAGCCAAGACAAACAAGTCCAACACAATCCATTATGTGTCCTTCGTGTCATTTCAAAGTTTTAAACACAGTAACAGCTAGTCTAGTAAAGTCACAAAACAACCCACACTTTTACCTCCTGCTTCTGCAGTGATAGGATTGTGTTGGATTAATTCAGAGTATATTTGTTAACGGGCTGCACACTTTTACAAAGTAATTTTAACTCTTCGGGCTTGGTGGGAATATCAAGTCACTGAAACTCAAAAAGCTTAAGTCCAAGTAAAGTCAGTGGTGTTAAAGCCAAATTAGTGTTGCAGGTCTTTTTTTGAGTTTGTCAAACTCTCTATCAACCGAGAGCAAAATAATTTAATAATATGACAATGACAATCGGGGTGGCACGGTGGTGTGGTGGTTAGCACTGTCGCCTCACAGCAAGAGGGTTCCTGGGTCGATCCCGGGTGCGGGAGCCCCTCTGTGCGGAGTTTGCATCTCCCCATGTCAGCGTGGGTTTGAATGTGAGTGTGAATGGTTGTCTGTCTCTATGTGTCAGCCCTGTGATAGTCTGGCAACCTGTCCAGGGTGGACCCCGCCTCTCGCCCAATGTCAAATGGGATAGCCCCCCCCCGTGACCCTCAAGAGGATAAGTGGTTAGAAAATGGATGGATGGACAATGACAATCAATAAATCAGTGTAATGACATGAATGTTTTGTTTTTGTGCAGCATTGTGTTATCACTGTGTATTTCTAGAGTGAATATGTATCAGCATACACTTTATGTAAAGCAGGTGGTAAGTGGAATGTATATTTTTGCTTGAGCCATAAAATGCACCATGTTCTCAAGCTTTGGAGCAAGCGAAGCTGTCTCAAAGGTTTCCATAGGGACATCTTCATCAAGGTAACAATATTAGAATGCCTTCAGGTCATATGCGTTTGCATGAGGAAAACACAAAGACGCGTCCAGCTGCAAGGACGAGTGTCCTTAAATACATTTGCATGATTTTCAATCTATTCTTGCTGTCAGATGGTCAAGTCAATAAAGTGTTTCCAGCATACAAAATACAATATCAGGAGCTGCTGTTATTAAAAACTGACAGCAGCAGCTACACATACGACACAATTCTTCTCAATAGGAGACAAATACCACCTAGACTGATTTTTTTTTTTTTTTAAAGATAAACAGTCCTCCAATCAAACTCAATAAGTACCAAGTGGGTATATCTTAAGTGCATTCTGCGCACCTGTATCCAATATCCACCATCTCACTAGATGCATATTCAAGTAATCCCACTTTGGGGTTGTGCTACCATCTCTTTCCCACTATACCTTTATATGAGTTATTACAACAACATAAGCAGAAAGAGTATTCTACCAAAAAAATAAAAGATGCTAATCTTGACAGCACAACTAGTTTTTCTCACACAATAAAAATTCACTTCATTGCAGTCAAGATCACACCTTTTATGGGAGACTTGTGACTGAGTAAAACAAATTGAAAACCGAAGAACTGCACTTAAAATCACTGAGGAGAGGAAAGTCAGTCAGCCTCAGAGGAGGGAAAGTCTGAACAGAACAAACACTGATTAAAATCTCCCCCAAAAAACCCAAATATATTCATGGCGAAAACTATAGACTGCAGAATGTCCCAACAGTCATTTGGTCAATTCCCTTAAAATTGCTTTTAATGGGCAAAATTTAAGAGTATATCTATTTTTGCTAATTTCAGAAAATACTTGTTTTCTATTCAGTTCAAGGTTGTCAATATTGCAATTACACCAAAATCACCCATACCTTTCAAGTGCACTATAGGCTGCAGTGCTTGTCCAGTTTATTTTCCAACGTCTGGACAATGGTAGGATGCTGGTTTTGTTTTTGCCATCTTCTCTATCTTTTCCTAAATGTTTACCAAATGTCTTGAGAGTTTACAGACTGGGGAGTGGATTTCCTTATCCTAGAGTGACCCTCAGCCACATACGACCACTGTCCAAAGCCAACCACATAAAGCACCAATAACACAAGCAAAACAGACATAAGAACATAAATTTAGCACGAATTTAGCAGAGCTGACAGAGAGGTGACTGGAAACGTCTGCACCTATGTCATCACCTCACATCATAAACTTGTTAGTAAATTACAGAGAAATATAATAATTCCTTATGAGTGGTGTTTCTGGCCTCTTGGTGGATGTGAGTCCAACATTTGCCTCCTTTTTGCTTTGTTTTTGGTCCCCACCAGCTGCTGGGATAAATATCTCTTTAACTGCTAGCTGTGTCAGTCTGCAGTTTGGTGCTGAACAAGTACAGTAGCATACAATGTTTTTGTTTGTTAGTTTTTGCTGTAGGCTCATCGGTATGAGTGACCCCTTAACTTTGTTTTTACATAGTAATTTGCCAAATTTTTATTATAAAAACATTTTTTAAAAAGTTTAGCATACACTACATTGAGTAACATTATGCTCTTAATGTTAGCATTTTAGAATACTGTAAAACTTCCATTAAGAGCCTAGTCCCAATTAAACGCCCAGTCCCTTTTACTAACCCAGAGTGGCTACACATTTTGACAAATAAACGCCTGTCTTGATTAGACACCTGGTCTGGTTGCCAAGCAGTTCCTTTTTTTTTTTTTTTTACATAGAAGTTCTTTGGGTGTATAAAAGCCAATTGTTGGCTACCTCACATTATGTGTCCATTCCTTGATTACCCTGTAAGTTATTCATACTCCTTTAGTTCTTAGGGGTATTCAGATCAGCAAAATCAAAAGGGTTTTTCATAAAAATGTATCAAAGTTGTGAGTATTGTGTGAAACAGGATAAAGTTGGGTTGTGTCAGTACGCTTGGTGCTGTAATCCTTGAGCACTGTAACTCTGTTTCTGATGCTCTGTCTCTCAGAGCGAGATCAAATGAATGATTCATAATCAATTTATTATCTGAAGCCTGATTTTTAAACAATTAATATTCATGCTGGTTTAAATAAACAAGTTGATTGTATTTTCTATCTTTGCTGAGCAATTGTGTGAAAGGAATTAAAGGTCCCAAATATAAGCCTGTTGACCTCAGTGAGTTAAGCAAATAATAGCCTGGGCTATTAATTGAAGTTTTACAGTATATAGCTCCCTTATTCAGTAATAGTAGGTTAGTGTTTGCATTTAAAAAATGATACATTCAATGATATAACATGTTTCTATAATCTATTGTGAAATGTGCCAAATAAAAATGTCTTAGTTTTTTTTTTTTTTTTTTGTTGTTTGTTTTTTTGTTTAGTGACAAAGTAATCAAAGAAACTTGACATTATCAGCTTATTTGAGCTGTGTGAACAGTAACTGGTGATCACATTGTTGATAATGTCAGGGAAAAGGTTGCTTTTCTCTGTTTTACTTAGTCAGAAATATGACGGAGGACTCCTCACCACTCACAGTAGGGGAGTCCCTGTGAGGGCTGGTGACTGAGATGATCTAACTGTTGACAGGTTCAGCCTTGACCGCACTAATCAGCAAACAACTAATCTTAGTGACGTCATGCAAATAAATTTTATTAAAAAAAACATTAAGTAGTCCACTAAACTGTTGATGTGCCTGACTATCACATAGTTTTATTTTCCTTATTGAACAGATAAAGCTTGGCCGCTTCATGTAAACCTTTCTCAAATCAAAGCAATATGCAGCGTCAGTGTGTGGCCCTCAGAGCGCAGAGAGCTGGTCTGAACAGGTAAGAGTAATGGTGTGCTGGTGACCTGTGAGCAGAGCGTATCAGTCATGCAGAGCTGTGTTGTTCCTCCATCAGAGAGATCTTTCGCTTCATTGCCCTTAAGTGCTCTGATCCCACAGGGAGCAGCAGCAGGGCAGCGGCCGGTCGTTGGACCGCTGCTCTCCAGTGAATTTCATTAGTGTCTTCCACAGATCCTCCCACCGTCTCTGCACCAACAGATCCTGCTGCTCTCTGCAATAACAGTTCCTCTTTGATGCGCTTCAGCTCCACGTGAAGGTCAACCTTTATTTCAGCTTGTAGCCTTCTGAGGTAACAAGAACATAATGGATTACTGGAGATAATATTAGCTATAGCATGTAGCGTGAATTTTCCCCTTCATTTCTTTTTCTTTCTTTTCAGTTTAACTTTTGATGTCCTCTTGGGTTTTTTAATAGTTCAGCTTTATATTTTCAATGGAAAATACATTTTGGAAACAATGAATCACCCCTCTAAAACATTTATCTTCATTTTGATATATTAATATGCTTCAAATAACTTCGAATTAAAAATTGAAACTACCCTACCTTAATGAAATAAATTGGGAGCTTCAACAATAATCACAATTCATATAACTCAAGGAAACCCGCAGGTGTTACAGGGAATGCAACTTTTGCCAAACAAAGATCACTTCTCATGTCCAAATTCAAACAAAGATCTGCTGTTCAGATATACAGGAAATGAAATGGCTTACTAATGGCTTACTCGACAAGCTACGGCGCAGAAAAAGATGTGTTGAGTTTTGTAAGTTACATAAGAAGAAGACTTAAGCAGAAAAGCTAATGTGGGTTTCTGTTAAAAGTCTGTTGCTCTGGTGTTGTGCAGCACGCTGCTGTCTGGCTCAGTCTGACCACCTGTCTGTAACAGAACACTGATGTTACTGTTTTATGCAAGATGTGAGTCTCGCTTTTGGTTTCAGATTTTTTTTTTTTTTTTCTTAAAGGAGAACAAAGGACAAGTAATTAACAGAGCAGATGCATTTGCTGTAGCAGACAGAGAAATCAATTTAATTTCTTTGAACTTAAAGGCATACTTGCTGATTATCAACCAGGTCAATAACGTGTTAAAGCGCCCCCAGGCCGTCAGCTCCTGAAGCTTCCGGTCTGCCAGCTAAAACTGACACAAAATGACATGTTTCGTGTTATCTGGTGGATTTTTAATCACAGTACAGACGGAGAGTTCCTGTCGCTGCCTGCATGAGTTGTGCCTTAACACTGTTCATCTGCACACATTCCCCACACTTTTGTGAGACAAAAGTGTCCCTTTAAGACATTATACCTACTAAACATCAACACTGTCATTGTGAGCATGTTGGCATGGTGACATTAACTTGTAGCCCAAAGCACCACTGTGGCTAAGAACGGCCGAACCAGCCTGGTCTCATTCCCAAAGCATCAAAATACACGGCTTGGGCAGTGTCGCAGATGCATCTGTGAGAGAGGCCCCGGGGCGATACATCCTCACTCCGACCTCATCACATATCAATGTCTGGTCATCGACTTTCCACATTGACATATAACATTCAAGGTACCCTGGGTACATTGGTTTTTTTACATTCTGGGATGCCGTGTCAACCTTTCCCTGTTACATGCATTGTCTTTTTCAAAATACACTTCTGTTTGTACAGGAAATGTACCGTTTGCATACAGTCTCTTTTAAAATAAATGTAATATGGCAGTACAACACCACAAACGGACGTTTCTTTTGCTTTGACAACAAACGCACATGGTTGGGTTTGGGCGACAAAAGCATGTGGTTGGGTTTAGGAAAAAAAAAACAGGCCATCCTTGCAGGTGAAAGTCAGGGGTTGTTGTACCAACCCACTTCCCCTCCCACCCACCCTACTCAGACATCCGCTGCTTTAACTTTTGTTGTTGTCCTGCTGCATTTTCTCTTGATACTGCTGGACACCATTAAATAATGACGGCAACTGCTTTTTTTTTCTTGGTGTCTGATGCCGCAAGTCACTGACCAGCATTTGTGAAACCAAAATCCAGCTGTTATTTTCATTACTTTTACTGCATTGATTTAATATCCCTCGTGAATTTAGGTGGGTCGTTCCTCCTGGACAAGCTGCAGACATCGAGAGATCTCGTCTTGGTCTCATTCAGCAAGTGTAGCTGCCAGGCTGTCTGGACTTAAGTCCGATTCAATCACCTCTTGTTCAGTCACCATAGCAGGCAGCATGAGCCGTACCCTACGATAGCGGTGAGTGGGCAAGTGGGAAAAGTCAAGGATTCAAGAGCACTGGGGTGCTGACTGTGGCTCCCGAAAGGCAAAAACTACAACACCTCATTTTAAACTTTGAAGGTATCTGCTTTTAGACTTGCAGGATCCATATGCACCGCGTTTCAGGGTTTTCTGTTCTTCTCAAAGCGTGACAAGCCTCCTGTATCTTATGGTTGCTTGTGTAGGACTGGATAGTGACCGTCTTAGGGAAGGGCTTGACGAAAGGTTAGCCCTTCTCTGCTCTATCGAGTGTTTTAGCATCTTTCAGCTCATTGTTTGGGTTTTACAGCCCAAAGCTTTGCTGTCCTTGCTCACTCTAACCACTCACATCAGTGTTGTTTTCAGCTGCAGTACGCAGCTGTGTTCAGTGAAAAGCTCTGACATACCCACTGCACTCTACCTCCACAGCAGCAAACTGCAGACAGATACAGTTAGCATTTAGCTGCTAAAGAGGCAGATATATCTCTCAGGAGTTGGTGAGTTCACTCTGAATGAATATTGATGTTGCTCCATGTCTGTGAGAAGTGTCAACGGGTAACTGCATGCAAACAACTTCAACTAAACCTGATTAGGGGATAACATTTCAGTGTTGTACAGCTTGTTCAACTGACCCAAGTGGCCAAAAAATCATCTAATGTAGGTTTGATTAAATGCATCAGAATACTCAACAGTGATCTAAATTCATTTATCTTAACTAAGTTATCTCACTGCTGTTTATACATGCAATGATGATGCAGGCAATGCTGGATTTCCTCTAAAAGCAACAGGTCAGTCTGGAGCACAGCATCCTCTACTGGCAGAGTTTATGTTGAGTAAAAATAAGCAATCCTTCATTCACAGGGTAATAAAACTTTTTTGGCATAAACATAGTTTTTTTCCTGTGGTCTTGCAGCGCTTGCTTCAGTGAACTGCTGCAGCAGAAGCAGAGGTTTAACTGTTTTCTCTGCTTCATATGCATGCACCATTACTCGTACATTATAAAGGCATTCTACATGTGACATAGATTTCTTTTTCATTTCTGAGTGTGTGTTTTTTTTCCTC
>JAPZEB010000026.1:3271418-3284523 GCA_029783705.1 Chaetodon striatus | reverse complement strand
GGGGGGGGTGAAATTCAAACAAAAAAAATGCTCAAAATCTGAGGGCATACTGATAAATGGATGAAGCCTGTCTGGACATAGAGACAGCTCCTTATAAACTTTGATCAGTAACTGTAATTTAATTGCACATTTTTTATGTATTTTTTCTTTACCACTGATTACAGCTACATTTATTTTGTAATTTAATTATGTATCACCATAACTAGTCACTTTCCAGCACTGGGTACCACACGGTTATTGTCACAGTACTGTATGTTTGCAGTAAATATACAAGAAATCAAAGTACAGTACTGTTTATGTTTACTGTCTTCTTTGTGTTGACTTTTTAAGAGAGCATGAACACAACATAAAATAAGCATGAAGCCTCTTTAAATATTAAGGGGGAAATGAGGAAGGATGTGGGATTATAGATGGATAAATAACGCAGACCTACATCAAGGCCAATAGTCCAGTTTTCTATGATACAAATCTGCAAGCACAACCACTAATTATTTCTGGATATATTTCCAAAACTATAAGAATTATGTCAGAATTATGTTGCTTTCTGTCTGATGATGAGAAACTACATGTAGAGGCTACTTCAGGGGATTACTGGTGCCTGTGAATGTGGAGCGTGATCAAATTTCATCAGTTACAGTCATCAGATTTCTACAAGTGACTGTTGAACTTTACGACCGTCCACTCGTTTTAAGATGTATGTCATTTATTCCACCAAGGCCAAATGCCCAATCTCGCAATGTCAATGAAAAGAGAAAAATAACTTGTGTATTAGCCCCGTGATTCAGATTTACTCCAAAAGTTGACGGGTGCCTTCTTGGCCTCCAGGTTTCATGAAAATCAGACCAGTAGTTTTCTGTAGTAATCCTGCTGACAAACAAACAGAGAAACAAACAAACTGCAACTGAACTTGGTGGAGGTTGCAGTACAAACCAGGGTATGTTTATAGTACATACTTAATTCTTTTCTCACAGATGAAATAAAAGTCATCAAATTTTTTCCTAATTTATTTGCAAAGACAGTCAAGAGCTTTTTTTGATCTGAATAAACCACCAGTTTGATTTATATTATATTGAGATTCCTTTGAGTGCACAATTTAAAAAAAACATGATTTATGAAAAATTAAAAACTTTGAGATATCCCATCAAAACAGCAAACACCAGTTTGACTGATATTCCCTGGCATGCTTTTATTATTTTAGTGTTTTTTAAGTTATTCAGTTTATCCTTCAACTTTGTGTAGTTCAGTTTTAATAAAGTTGATCCAGTGATGTGAGATAAAAGCTTTGGTATCACAGCAGACCTGAAGACAGTCAGTAAGTGACGGCACATAATCTGACTTCAGCTGTTGTACAAGAGGTCTCAAAATGGCCGTATGAACTCTGTTACAGTATATTAAAATGAAATACTGACTTTTGGGAGTAAACTTAATGTTGGCACTGTCACTACAGTTGTTCAGGGTCTGTATGTAGGTGGCACTGAGACACAGCTCAAGTCTGACCATGCAAAAGAAGATGGAGGACATAAATGAGAAACTCGTCCAGGGGCCAAAAGCATAAAACTCTGTAGATTCATGACTAAAGCCGCAAGTACACACAAAGGCAGAATTATAAAGAGTTAATCAGATTAATAAAGTCGTGTCCACACTTTATTCTATTTTCATAAATGTCAGTCATTGTGAAGCTGGGCGCACATGCACGAGCCTCATTTCTACACCCATAATTTGACATAAATGGATGTAAAAACGCCCTTAAACACATGTTACATATCAATAATTGTGTCCCATCACCTCTCATTGGACCTGTCAGTGAGGAGTTCAGTAAAGAAAGTGCAATTTTACAGACTGTGTCGCTTCTGCAGGGTTCTCCGACCACATCAGGGCTGCTGTGATTATGCCCTGCTGTCGATATTTGCTGTTTTCATACCACTAATTCATCACATTGCCGTCACCATCATTGTGATTATTAAGCGTCAGAAGGTCGATCAGTGATTCATTCATAGCACTCATGTTCACACAGACTTTACAAAGTGCTTCACATGATAACATTAAACGATTGCTAAAAGGGAGATGTATGTAAAAAATAAAAAAAAAAAGCAACAAAGTTTGTGTAATGTTGTATAAAGATGTAAGTCCATACAGGGTGGATTGGTAAAACAAACACATGACTTTCACGCAGTAGACCAGTATTTGTGCAACAAAGTCAACACTGACTTCTTTAAATAATAACACAGCGTAGTATGCTACTATGTGTAGCACACTGTGCTAGTGGCGAATATGATGTGACGTATACCATGTGATGTATATGATGTGACATACGTGACATTATGTTTGTGACAAAATTACTCAGGTAAACCCAAACCATAATGTTTCTTTAGACCTAAACACAAAGTTTTATAGTGTAACGGCAGTAATGTTTGGGACATTTTTTAAACTGGGACTGTTAAGAATAATATATAGCGTTTGGAGGTCAATACTCTTATTAACATGCACCCACACATTCAGATGGCATTTTATGCTGGAGATGTTGGCATTTCAAACAACAGCTAATCCACAGGGTCTGTCTAAACACAAAAAAATACACAATGTGGACTGTGCTTTCACATTCACATATACACATAGAAGCCCAATATTATGCATTCACTTAAGTTTTAGACACACCAAGATAAACAAAATGTCACGGTTTTTCTAAGAAGAGTTTGTTCCATGAAGAATGAAATACACACACATGGTGCATGGACAAATTAACTTGCACTATAAGGTCACTGTGTAATACTGAAACAGACTTCAGGCCATGACCAAATGCACCAAGACGATTTGTGGAATTTTGTTGATATATATATTTTGGGAACTGATAACCAGGCATTTCAGTAACAACAGGAAGTAAAGGCTAAATCTATAAATACAGTACATGTAAGTCCTATATGCTTTATATTCTCTGTGGGAAGCATTCACAGTTGTTAGAAATCTGTCTTTTTGATCACTAACCTCGTCCCCAGGCGCTGAAGAAACCCCGCTTGGACATTTTATGCTTCATAGCCTCGGCAGCGCTCCTCCGGCAGCATTTGTCGACTTTGTGTCATGTTTCACTGAAGGAACTTAAATAACAAAGTTCACAACGGGGACAAAAGGCAGGCAAGAAAGGTGTTGCTTTGTGTCTTTGCCACATTATTCTCAGCTTGCTTGTGGTGTAAAGTGGAAAAGGCCACACATTCACCACACAGCAATATCCCCTTTTGAGAAATGATAGTGGCTGAGGTGTTTTTAATTACACAGCAACCTCCCTGTGCTCAATTTGTCTCACATAAAATCAAGGCCATGATCAATACGTTTGTCTTGTCAGTCTTTGAAATTAAAATGTTAACTAATGTAAGCTAATGTTATTAGTGGCTCAGCAGCCAAAGGGGAGACTGCACCTGTTGGATCAATTAAGATGATATCTGAAACCTTCAGCTTTAATTGTCAGCAGCAACTGACCAGCAGTTCTGTAAACCACATAGCAGCCACCAATTAATATAATTCCACTTTTGAATGTAATGATTTGGTCACTGACAAAGTACTATGAAGAATAACAGCAGTAGCAATTACCACGGTGTGTACTTTCTGCCCTATTTCCATATTATTTAATTGTTATATATTATATTAGGAATGCACCGATTTATTGGCCAAACATTGGTATCGGGATATACTCCTTGCTGACTGACATTTGCCATGGGCAAATTAGATGACATTTACTGATGGCAGTGGCCGATGTTTTTCTGTTGTGTCGCATCAATTTTGCACAGGCTAAAAAGCAGTGCTTAAGACCGACAGCATTTTCTCAACCTGTGTACAATGGAAGACATGTTTGGGATGAATACTGTCAGGTGGAAAGAGCACAGTAAGCTTACTATCGGCGCATCAGGGAACACAACCTATTGTTTCCCAAATAACTCCTGGGCCACACTGCTTGTGTGAGCAGTGCGTGATGGCTACTTCACTGAACTGTTGCATCCGGGCAGTTTTCACACAGACAGTGTTACTGCTGTAGTGCTACGGCAGAGCTGTCTGCTGCTATAACTGCTGTACCTCTACATTTGAAAGCTGGTAATCCACTCATTTATAGAGCCATGCAAGCCACTGCATCGTCAACAACATGGTTCTGTAAATGTTTCACAGTGAAAAAAAAAAAAACTTGTGTTAACAAATGAAGAGATTCTGTCAACAGAAACATTGTCATAGGCAAGGCTGACTTGAAAATAAATATTTAAATTTTCATGTCTGTGGTTGATATACAGATTGAAACTGTAGTAATAAGTCGTGTAATGTCAGTATGACTATTAAAAGATCATTTTCACTGTCTATTTTTGCTGAAACTCGCATGCATCACAAGGAAAAATTAGTCTCCCATCGTCTAGATGTTTCACAGCTGAGCAGCAGCCAAGCCCCATCTTAGCAGTACTGCTTTCATAGGCAGTGTGGCTGCTCTAATCTGCTCATACAGTTGCCAAAAAAAAAAAAAAGAAAGTTATGCGATGCACCCGCACTGTTCACACAGGCAGTGTGTCCTCGGTGTAATGCTACATTGTGAATAACAAATCCATGTCGATGTCGGCAGGAACATTATAAGAACATTAGCTCTTAGCAGCTTGTGGCCTGAACTAACTGCGGACAGAGGTTGCATTGAGATACATTATCATGGGTTCAAGATTTATTCAGTAAAAATGAGCATTGGGAAAAGGTAAATTATAACATTCTCTTGATGTTTAAATTAAATCTTGTAAAATGTATTTATTTTTGGCAAGAAACTTATTCTTATAAAATAAATGCAGTTGTTTGCAGGAGAGATTTGCTGATTTTTTACAGCAATATAAAAAAGATATTAGTGAGGGAAGTGTGATATATTTACAATTTCACACTTATAATATAATAGCCTTAAAAAGCTTTTGAAGGACTTTAATAAAAAAAAATGTTTTTCATTGGTTATTTCAGATGGTTATTTTCAAGGTTGTTTCATAAATGTGGATAACTGAATTGGTGCTTATTCAAAGGTAGTGTACTGAAAAAAAACAACAACAACAAAAAAAACATTGGTATCAGCTATTGGCTAAATTGTTTTTTAAACATTGGTATCAGTATCAGCCCAGAATTTCACAAGCATTCCATCCCTAATAAATACATTATCTTTTATATTAATTGTATTTATTGGTAACAAAGATAAGAGCTAATAAAAAATCAACAGAAATAAACAACTTAGCTGAGAAGTAATAATAATAAATAGCAGTCGACAAGATAATACAGTATTTGCAAATTGTGTCTGCTTCTTGTTTTTCTATTGAAAACAAAATACAGGAGGTTATGTGATGCACCTGTGCTGCTCATGCAGGGGGATTTTAGAAGTGATGCCTGTCTATGTTGCCTACAGAAACATTGGCCCCTGGCACAGTGGAAAAGTACTAGCAGCTCCACATAACCCCTCCCTGTTTCAGACAATACTTCACAAAAGTTGTTTGTTCATAAATATAGTTCTTGCCACACTTCTTTGCTTGATGCCAGGTGTCCTAGCTAACTGCCCTACAGAATACTTAGATGTAACTTCTTAAAAAAAAAAAAATTGCCCAGTAAAGGATGCAAGCAAAAGCAGATGCTTCCACATCAGTGCTCTCATTATAATTACAATTAACATTTAGACATTTAACAGATGTTTTTATCCAGACAGTGAGTGCAAGAGCAAGACTGAAGATTCCTCAAGCATCAAGCAGGTAAAGAGCCCAGTACTTCAGAGTGTAGTGAGCACTGAGTGCTATGTTAGTTAAGATGGTTAAATAGGAAGATCCATTCTATCAGCAGTCTAAAATATGTTAACAACAAGGACACGAGCCTCCCAAGTGTGTAGGGGGTTAAGCAAGAAGTCAAGGTTGGGTGAAAGTCTTAAGGTCAGGGAGACAGGTGAGATCGGAGGAAATAGATTTTCAGTGACTGATGTAAAATAGATACAGGCTGTGCAGCACTGATCAATGTAGGAACGTTATTCCACCATGGTAGAGCAGGGTCTCACAGGGAACAGAGGCTCAGTATTCTAGAAAGAGCCGAGTGCAGAAGCCAGGCCAAACTATTGGGTTGAATCATGGCCTGTAGGTTACCTTATAGGCAGCAGCAATGTTTTTACCATAGGCGAGCAGCCAGGGGAGAAAGGATTGAGAGGAGTTACATGGCAAAATTTTGGGAGGCTTAAGACATGCTTGGCTGGAGCAATCTGAGCTGTAAGGGTCTCAAAGTGGATGCGGGAAGGCCAACAAAGAGAGGGTTATAGACTCAAGCCCGGAAACAGGAAAGCTTTGTAACAGGAGCTGAGCAGAGCTCTTGTTCAAGCACCAACGTGTGCTGTGAATAGTATAGGGTAGAGGATGTAACAACAATGTTTGTGAAAAACATTTAAACCAGAGTGTTGTGGTTGCAGGTTTGCAGGTTTCACTTTTTGTGTATGAAAAAATCCACGTCAGCTATTATGCAGAGTTGTCTACTTTTTAAAGGAAGGATGAAAATATTTTGGACAAATTTGTAAAAGCAGTATCAAAGTTTGGGATTTTCAAGGACAGCAGCCGACTGACACTACAATATAATGCTACTCAAGTATGCTGCAACTGGAGAAAGGTATTAATGCTAAAACATTTTTTCCTCTTTTGCAACACACTCACATAGTGGTGCTGTTTAAGCAGTCTGTCCCTTTTTTTACATCGGAAAACCTGCTGAAAATAGGTGATGGACTAATTTCCCCTTGCCAGTAGTCCAGAGCCATGTACACATTTGTTAATGATCTCTACTTGGGTATCAATGTAGTGACATCGTGCTCCACTTTTGCAAGTCTGAGCTTTACTTTTCTTTAGGAGGAGATGACTGTCTGAGCAATTAACCCTAGTATTCAGTTAAAAACCTCCTTTTGGATGCTGAAACCTGATTTGACCTGACCGTCTGCCCACAATAAACTATGGCTTTGATGTGAAGATTTTTGTCTTTTTTTTTTATGTATCCTACAATGTCACAAAAAAACAGGTAAGTAAACAGTAGAAAGCTGCATGGAGTCCAGTGAAAATGTTATGGTGGTTTCTATTTATTTATTTTTTTAAATGTCTCTTACTTATCCAGTCTCTCTTTCAAACTTATTTCCAGCCAATTTTGAAAAATATTCAAGTGCTGGTTGGATGGAGACAAATATTTTTTTATGGTGGTGGAGAGCTGGAGCCAATAAATACCCTTGACTACGTTAGAGTTATTTATCCTAGGGGTAAATGTTGATTGTAACCTTTCCCATTAAAGACCAAACCTCCAGGAACAGCTCCAGGCTTTGAAGTCAATTTTACATAGTGTCTAAAAGTGGTGTTACATGTGATGCCATAAACTTACATTGTGAAAGAGATGCCTGTAAATAAGAGGACAAAACTTTTCAAAAGTCACAACCCGTGCAACCTGACTTGTTTCATGATCAGGATTTGACCCACTTGGTCTGATAACATTTCAAAACTTGAGAAGAATGGCACAACTAAATCATTTTAGCCCCATTCAAGTTAGCCGAGTAGCTAAACTGGAAGATAGCCGTTCTGCTAGTGGAAGTTAGCTGCTTTGTCGCACTCAGCTGCCATAAGTCTCTGGGGCACTTGCTCTATATGCCCCACAATGCAGAAGATCTGTGTAGTTTTATACCACAGAAATAGAGCTTTTTTGGCTTCATGTACCACTGAGCAACTTTCATAGGAATGAACTAGGGTACGCCTCCAATGCTGAATCCATGTTTCTTTAAATATCCATGTTAAATACAAAAGCCAGACGTTAGCGGGTGTTAGTGCGTTTTTGTGCAGTGAGAAAGAGACTTTAGTTAGCCTAGACTGCTCATCTGTAGAGCTCATCTGAATCTGCAAAGATTCACACACAATGTTACTTTACACCTGCTCAGTGCCAGCGTCAAGCTCCTGCACACTCAGTGTTGTGTTTGTTACACCTTATACAAACCTCTCTGTCTCTCTTTCATGGGTCTAGGTGTGATGATGGCAAATGCCAAACATGTCTCACTTTGAGAGCCCAGAGATGAGAAGATGATCCCCATGAGGAATCCAGAAACATAGTACAACAGAAAAAGCTTTCAAGCACATCTGAAAAAACACAACAAAAGTTAAAAGAGTGCAGAAGCAGCATCTGGTGTAACAAACATATAAAGTCACAATGGAGAGAGGCCAGCTCTGCTGTGCTGTGGGCTAAATGTGTGTGGGAGTCCCTGCTTTAACACAGTCCCCCACTAAATTATCTTACCATCTGGATGACTGGCTGAAAGTATGGATGAGCTTTTCATCCCTGCTGGCGATTCTGCAGACGTCCAGAGAATAATACAAAGTAATTCAGACTAGAAAATGCACAACAAATGTAAAATGCTTGTGAACATGTGTGAATGGTTTTCTCTGTCAGCCTAGCCAACATTATAGGTTGGTTAGAGACTTTATAATCATTTTTAGCACAAAAGCCTTTACTACCTCAATGCATCTTACAAAAGCTGTAAAGAATAGCTGCTGTGTTTACCAAGCTGTTAGCAATTATCTAGCAGTAAATTTAATGCTTTTTTAATCTTAATGCTTTTTATTGTTACTTCCATATTCATATTTGATTGAAGAATAAATCTTAATGTATCCCGTTAATTCAGTGCTGATACTGCATGTGTAGAGTTTTCTCTGGCTTGTGGATATATTAGGTCTGAAGGTAATGCAGCCTAAAGCCATCTGTGAGAAATTACAGGATGTGGTCTGTAATAGACACGGACATTCAGCAGGACAAAGCCAGCAGAGAAAGCCAAAAGTGTCCCCAGGGGGGAGCTGGGGGGGAGACGGGGAGGGAGAGTCGTGATGTACAGATACTGCGTGAGGTGAATTTGAGTAAAAAAATGTACTCCTTCTCAGAGTCATAACTCAGGTAAATCGAAACACACGGACATGATACATTTATTGATATCATTCAGTGTGAGTTATACTTCCCGAGGATGATCTCCGTCTGTGTGTCCATCACCAATTAACATCCATAAATCTGCTTAGAAATCGTAAAAAGAAACTTTAAAACGTGCCTGAGAACCATCAGGTTTTAAAGTTTTCTTCAGTACTTAAGTAATCCAGTGATAGCTGTCTGTACATCCATAAGTAGACTGCAAACAGGAACTGCTAACAGATAATTCATCATACTTTTAATGGTCCCAATTTGCTACAATGTAAACTGGCTAATAAACAAAGCTAGAAGAGAATACTGTACTAGTACGTACCAGTAGCTGATATCACAATGTTTGATGATATTGATTGGTTTGATATTGGTTTCTAAATAGGCCTATATGATGCTGTCAGCATGTTTGTGTTTATCAGATAAGCAAGCACATTTTTTACTCCCTCCATTTTCACACAAAAGTCATATTTCACACTGAGCTGATAACAAGAAGAAAAAAGTAGAAAGACATCTGGAATACAATCATAGGTCCACTTTAAAATACAAGGATGTCGACCTCCATGGGATTTAAGTCACAGAAATTATTACTGCGCTGGGAGATAAAAATTACCCACGTGTGCACTGCTGGCATGATTAAATTCACTGATTTTAGAGTAATGGTAAAATCACCCCATCTTCATCAGTCTGAATGGGGCTCAATACAACAGCTCTGCGATCAGTCCTGCCTTTAGGGTTATATGACCTGACCTGAATGCAGCGCTCCTTTAGTATTACAGTTATATACTGTTACTTTGGAAAAGTTAATACTGTTTTTAAAGGAAATGTAATTGCGGGCAAATTCGATTTTCTATTAATATAATGTGAAACTGTTGTTAAGTCACATAGCTGGCAAGTCCCCAAAATGTTCTGAATTTATGAGAAAAAAATCAGCAAAATATTCACTAGCAACGGAATTAATTTGTTTTCCATCTAAACAGCCAAACTCTCATTATGCCAGTATCTCAGATGAATGTGCGTAATACTTGATTATATTATTTGGAAAAATGCAAGACAAGATCCAAAGCCCCTGATATTCAACAAACAAACTGAAGAAGCTGCTGTGGGGCGGATTATGGCAGTTTTTCAGATGCAGATGTGATGTGCAATCTGTGTATCAAACAAAAGAACATGCATAACTGCTGCATAGATAGGATTTACATGAGCCACAAACACAGGTGTGGTCTGAGGGGAGGAAAGGGTCAACTTTGGGGACCTCAGAATTGCGTCTCTGCTCTTTGCAGATCCATCTCCATCCCAAACCTCACTATGGTCATAAGCTCTGCGTATTAACTGAAAGAATGAGATCACGGATACAAGCGGCCGAAATGAGTTTCCTTCGTGGGGTGGATGTGCTCAGCCTTAGAGATAGGGTGAGGAGCTCGGACATCTGGAGGGAGCTCGCAGTAGAGCCGCTGCTCCTTTTTGTCGAAAGGGGTCCATTGAGGTGGTTCTGGCATCTGATTAGGATGCTCCCCGGGCATCTCCCGTTAGAGGCGTACTAGGCACATCCCACTGGTAGGATGCCTCGGGGTTACATTAATTATAACATTAACGTTAACATTAATGTTCCTGTTGTATAAAGGTGTCTCAATGACATCATACTTAGAGTGACTGCAGCATACATACAGTATCTAGAAAGTAACATACTTAACTAGAAAGAAGTGAACTATATATTTAAAAAAATAGGGGGTCGATGAGTTGTGTTTTGTGTTGTAATAAACAAGAATTTACAAGATAGGAGCTGTTTATCTTCTGGTGGCTTAATGAAAAGTCAGGGGACCAAAATGAAACAGGACTCTTGAGGATTCTTCCTCTTGGGACCATAAACGTCTGTGCCAAGTTTTAGAGAAATCCACCCAACAGTTATCAACACATTTCACTGCAGTGGTGGACTGACCAATCAACCGATAGCTAGCAATGTCATGTCTACAGCTACAGCGCTGGTCTATCTTAAAATAATAATTTGCTGACATCCAAACCATGCCTGCTAGTATTTGATATTTGATGAGTTATCGAAACTTTCTGGGCAGCTGTTAAACATTTTACTTGCAGAGAGCATGCAACACTGGCCTGAGCAGATTTTATGCTTTAACCTGACCTTGCAATACTTTGATCAGCTAATAAAAAGTTGGTTTCTCAGTGTGCTTCAGATTATGTTGCTGCTGTTACTATGCAGGGAGTAATAGCGTCCTTAACTTATATTGCTGCTTCCCCGAGATTTGCAGCGAGCACAATCCTGATGGACATTCTGATATACACAGGAGAAGAGATGATGACATGCTTTACAGGTGGAGAGTTGTTTTCCGCTCTTCACTTGCATCATTTAAACCGAACCAAAGCACCGCAGAGGAAATGAAACAGAGAGAAAGAGGTGGTTGAAAGAGACGCAGGGGAGCGAGAGAGAGAATAAGAGGGCAAAGAGATTAGTGAGGGAGGAAAATTGGACAGGTAAGATATATACAACAAACACAGGAGGGGAAAAAAGAGATGAGACAGAACAAATTGGATGAGATTTCAGAAGTGGGAAGACAGAAAGTGAGTTTCCTCTCTGAAGATGTGGGAGATGAGTGAGGGAAAAGGGAGGAGAGGGAGGAAAGACAATGAAGGACACAAACCTGTGAGGGAAGAAAAGACATCATTACCTTTTAATTTGGAGTATCAAGCAGTCAGAGCAATCACTGGCTCTCACAGCGACATCCCCTCGTGGACAACACACACATAAACACACGTGTTAATCAGGCCTGTGTATACTTATGTTGTGTATTCACAGTGGCAGGTCTGGTCTAATGATACCCCTACTGATAGTGGGATAGTAGCCTAATATATCACTCTGTCTGTGTGTGTGCGTGTGTGTGTGTGCCTCAGTGATTAGATTACCTCTCACTGCACATTGTGTCAGTGGGACATTACAGAGATATTGGACACACACACACTTTCGCTCTCACATGCATTTTCTCTGGTGTCAGCAAATAAAACACAGGTAGTATTTCACTGGTTTCTTCAAAAGGTGGATGTACACAGGAGGGAAGGATTTATAATGGTTGCATAATATGACAGTAAGCTAAAGAATTATGCAAGAGGCTCAGTGTTTTATAACATTCTCTGTTCTCTATTTACTCAATACTACACTTTTCTTTGTATCTTGTAACTATACTTTGTCGGAAAAAATGGTACGGTATGGTCCATTTATGTTCTTAGAGGTACAACTGCTGGTGATATATGGTCAAAGGATCATAGTTGATCTATAAGATACTAACATGTACCCTTGTGTTTTCATCATTCCCATTAGAGTTACAGAGATGTCTTGCTCGTGTACACAGGAGTGAAGATACATTGATGCAGTGTGTTTCAGTGGTCATCATTAACTGTGTAAAATATACAGGGAAAGATGTATTCGTTGATGACTGTGTCTTCTGTGCGGTAAACTTATTGTCCCGATGTGTTATGATTGGCACCTGCATGCATACACAGTCAAAGCTGATCCTCAATGGAGTTATTAAACCAAGACAAGGAATAGATTTTCAGTCCCTGGGCATGTACCACATCGATGACGAATTGTATGTTACCCTCAAAAACACTTGAAATTTTAAAGGGAACAGTGACTTAAAAATGGGAAAGAGAGAAAAAGCGGTTGTTTAATAGAATGTGTTGTGCTGTTTTGTTAAAATTTATTGTGTTATATCGATATCACAGCATGTGATTTGTTGATAGTTAAACAGGGAGAAAGTAAAAAAAAAAAAGTTTAATGGATTGTATTGTGATGCCTTGATACCTTTAATGTTTTTGTAATGTGTTTTTCATGAATTCAGTGTCATACTGCCACAGTGGTATAATTACTTACAATTAAGAAACAATGAAGAAACTGTAGAAAATCTATCAATCCATCCATTTTCTAACCGCTTATCCTCTTAAGGGTCGTGGGGGGTGCTGGAGCCTATCCCAGCTGACATTGCAAGGGGCAGGGTACACCCTGGACAGCTCTCCAGACTATTGCAGGGTGTACCCTGCCTCTTGCCCACATTCACCGATCTGCACCAACCTATCCCCAATCTGCATGTCTTTGGACTGTGGGAGGAAGCCGGAGTACCCGGAGAAAACCCACACACACACAGGGAGAACA
>JAPZEB010000026.1:3234651-3245901 GCA_029783705.1 Chaetodon striatus | reverse complement strand
CTGTGACTTCCTGTACGGACTGAAGGCTGCTGGAAACTGTCAGGAAACTGTCCGACTTGATCGCGGCTATTTGTCACTGCCCCCCTCTGTGGCCGCCTGCTCTTGTCTACTTTCCAGGCGAGGCGCAGTTCATCTCGAACGAGCCTATTACCAACTCCACAGTGGTTTCACAAAGAGGAGCAGCTTCAGTAGTGTGGAATAAACTATGGTGTCCTGAATGTTTAATGAACAGCCCCGGACTTCTCAGACTTATTTGGCGAGTTACCACTCAGAGGGCACTCATTCAGCGGCTCCTCTGGCAGCAGCACAGCGTCTCTCCCTCTCCAGCACAGCGCACACACGGGAAGTCAGTGTCATCAAGTGATTTTGTATTAAATCTCTGGCAATGTAAACCTACGTGACACTCATGGCTCGACAAAAAAAAAATATATATATATGTGAATGTGCAACATACAGCAGGGTAATGTAACATAATGTGATGTTAATTTATGTAAGTCAGTTAAAATAAGTCAGCAATAACTTTTGGCTCCACACAGGACACAAACAGCTGTCGCCTGCATGAAATCCTGTGTTTGTCCTTATTGGGACTTTGTTGCTCTTTATGCGACGTGACTTGACTTCCTATTTTCCTCCTTTCCTCCTTTACACCCGTCAGAATTACTAAGGCCACTAGAGGTTGCAGCCGAAAAATAAACATAAATATAAACATTTGAAGTGGGTGGAAACAATGTAGTTTGAGAATAGTTAGAAAATGTGTGCCATTATAACCATATTTAGACATATTTAGTCTCTCCTGGAACACATTCAATTGTCCGTATGAAAGATGACAGAAATAGTGTCAAGGATGAAAAAAGAAAGCTAAAGCAAGAGTATAAAATCCTCTGCCACCTCCAGAAGTGGGGGTGAATGTTGGAGTTTTAGTTTTGGAAAGTTACAGAAAAAGTCGAACTCCGCTCCCCCTAATTCAACGTCAAAAAGGTGTCAACTATCCGACAAGCAGAGGTAGTGACAGCGTATGATGGTCCCTTTAGATCTACTACATGAGCTTTAAAATCTAAAAGTTGAAGACAAACATAACATCCTGCCTGAAAAATGTTGAAACTCGTGAATTTGTAACAAACCTTTGTGTCAATAACAATAGTTGGTATTCTTGAAATCAGTCCTGTTTACATGGTAAGTAAAGGCTAATCCATGTTTCCCTTCATCTTTCTCTTTTTGTGTTTGCAACCATCAGATGATTTATTTATTACCCCGTGGAGTCTGTTTTTGTTCTGAGTTTGTGGCTTTATTTTCTTCTTAAAAGATGTGTAAGAAAGGAAGAGACAGACAGAAAACAGATTTCTGAGGTGATAGTGGGAGGAGGAGGTTGACAGAGAAAAAAAAGGAAGCAGGGAGAGTTTTGTCGCTTCATGAGAATGAATGGATACTGTTCCTTGGATCATTTTAACGCATCATAAACTCTCCCCCTCTCTTGCTTTCCCTCCTACCTCTCCTTTTCTTTTAGCAACTCTCTCTCTGGTTTCATTTGAAAGGTGCATGCCTCAGAGGTTTGAGTAATATTCCCAACTGGCTGTCAGATTTCATATGGAGGCAGCTTTTTCCCCTCGCTAACGCAGCATCCGACCATTGGCCTTTGTTCAAGGAAAGAGTGGCACCTCAAAGAGATGCAGTATTAAAGGAAATCATTTTTGGACAGCAGAGACAGAGGAGACAAAAGAGTGGAGGTAAATACAAAGCGTGAGAGTGCACTATCAAGAAGCATGATGACTGTAGTCTGTGTCCCACGTCTTTGAGTCCTGCTGATCAGTGAGTTTAACTTACAGACAGCAAGTTAAACTTAAGTCATGAAAGAATATCTGCTGCTTTTTTTTTTATGTCATCGGAGTCGCATTAAACCCTCATACAGTATCACCAAAGTCTGTTTAAAGGAAACTTTGTTGATTTGCTTTCCATCATACACACCCACATGTGTCAGATGCTAGACATTATCGACTCAGCATCTACACTTTAGTTTGATGCCATGAATCATCAAACACTTCCTTATGCCAAGAGTCAGAGTCAACTGTCACATATAGTGGCTCCAAAAATACACTGTATATTTCAGAAAGTTCAAAGAAAAAAATGCATCATGTTTTGTGATCGGTATCTAAAAATGTCTTTAATTATTCAGTACTGTCTTGAAAAGGTTATTCGGGTCCTATGTTTATACTGTCCTTCAAGCGAAATAGATTAAAATAGACAATGTTTGTTCAGTTAAAAATAATACAAAGTAATCAGCTCACAAACTTGGATGAAAAGGGTGAAAAGCAGAGGTTCAATCCAATCACTTTACTGTCGCTCTAAAGAACCAATATCGATATAAAAGTTATGAAATAGGTTTGATGGACTTCCTTAAAGTTGTCTTGCCAAAACAATAAAGCAATAAGAGCTTGAAAAAATGCTTAACTTCAAACTAGCAAAGTGGCTATAATCACTGTTTTCCATTAACAATGGATTGAAATAAAACTTCAATGGCAAAGAAGTTGTCTGTAATTAATTATCACTCAACTCAGTTGTAGAACCCCTCAGTTCTACAAAGTGTTTCAGCATCTTTTAGCTCATTGTCTTGGTTTTAGAGCCAAAAGCTTTACTGTTTTTGTTCACTCTCACAACTCTCGTCTGGATCATTTCCAGCCACCCACTGTAGCTAGAGAGTTAGTGAGGTTTATATCCTTTCTTTCAAAAAGTAACGCACCCAAATCTGTCCATGTTCCATGTATTTTGAAAGGCTGCGATCACGATCAATGCGCTGATGATAGTGAACAAGGAAACTTCTACGAAGGCAGGTTGGGGGGTGGTGGATGGTTCATAAAAAGCCAGACTTCCCCCCAGGACTTTCCCCTGGAGTTGCATGTTCGGAACCATATAAGCTTTGAGTCATTTTAAGGTACGTCTTCACCATGTTTCTTTTCCTAAACCTAACTTAAGTACTTTACTTGTCTAAACCTAACCTCTGTAACTTTACGGTAATTATGTCACTGTACATTAAGGATGTAATGTCATTCCTAGGGCATTAATTCGTAGGATATCATATGAACTGTGCTATGACAATAAATTGACATAGTAGTTGGGGGAGACCAAAACCAAACCAAAAGAAAGGGTATATACTGATATTGGCCTTTGGGGCAGAAACACGACTCTAAGTCATTAGTAACCAGGCTTGGTAACACCTGCACTGTATCAACTTTTTAAGCTGATAAACAATTCTTCTTTCTGCTGCCCCCAAGTGGCCCAAAACAGATTGCTAAAATAGACAATCTATCCTTATACAAAGTTTCGTACATCTTACAAAACATCCAGTGGTTCGTATGATATCTAATGAGTTGGCTCCTCACAAATGACATCACATATGGAAGTTAATGTTACATAATTCATGTAAAGTTACATAGATTAGGTTTAATTACACGTACATGATGATGGTGTGCTATAAAACCCCAGAGTTTACTTGGTTTCAAACAATTCCCAACACAAGTCTCCTGGGGGAAAGTCCTGTGTTGTTTGACCCATCCACCACCCCAACCTGCCGCCTTACATTGACTACTTCCGTCTTTACTTCCATCAGTGCATTGGTCATGTGATCGCAGCCTTCCTGATTACATGTGTTATAGACAACTGACTCATGATAACATGTGTTGCATACGCATTGTGGTCCATTCATTTTCTTAGGTATATGTACAAACAATACATAAGAACAGCCTGAAATAGAATAAACACATCTTTTTTAGTTTTCTTTTTTTAATTAGGTATGCAATAGGTCTATACTGGTATGATCTGCTTTCAGGAAATAGCCACAGCTTTGCACTTTCAGTCTGACATTGACAAAAGTTCTATGGTATGGTGTGTAGTGCTAAATCACTGTTGTAGTGTGACAAAGTGTCACTTACTTTAAGCAGTGTAGATGAATGCCAGCATTTTGGCTTTGCCATAGCTGTACAAGCCTTCATTTGCTTGCTGCTGATTTTGTTCAGTACCACTGAAGACCTGTATGCTCCACATGCTGGTGATAACAGCTGCTATACATACTACTCACCACTCTTTACACTTCCTGTACATGCCAAACTGTGTCCAGTATGCTGAAGAATTCTGAAAGTTAACCAGATTTGTTCCTGTACCACAATCAGACAGTACAGGCAGTGCTCATTAGCCTGGGGGAACTATTTCTGGCCTCCTGCAGAGTTTGGTGAGACTGACTCTTGCATTTGGATTGATAGTTACACTTTTTGAGAGAATATTAGTGTTCATAGTCTCTTAATTCTGCTGTTATCATGATACAACACAAATACGTATCGGTGGCTTTGTGTTCATTTACTGGGAAAGAAAACATCTAGAATGAACATAATTATCACAGTAAGTATAATAAAAACATTGCATGATTTTACTTATCATCAGCTAAATGTCTCTTACAAATAAAGCGTAGCCTGTGAACAAGCTCACACAGTCAAATCGTTTGCTGCAACATGTATCCAACACACTCTTCATGTGTTCTGCTTGCTCTTCTGCTGCTGTCGGCTGTCACACTGCTCACCTGAGAGCTATGCTGTCACTTGCTGCTGCTCATACAGCGTTTCAAAAGTCCCACACCCACCCCGACATCCATCTGCTCTGAGTCTGCGTTCCCCGAAGAGGGAAGCTGTTATCGTCACTGCCTGCTGTGCTTAGCTCGTTGGTCCCTTGTGGGTAATGACGAGGTCAGAGCCTTGACGGTGAACGTCAACACCATGCATATTACACGCTCACATAATAATGCATTCCACTCGAGTTAGCTGAGTGAACTAATTATTTACGTCCAGTCGTATCATGACACAGGCTTTCAGGCATCTCTGTGGATGCATTCCACAAAAATACCTTTACATCCACAACTGCAATGTGACTAAATGGCAACTACTGTGGCTGAAATATAGAGTGGTAGCTACAACCCTGTGGCAACCCTGACTTGTCTTTAAATATGTAGCAATGAATGTGGGGTATGAGAGAAATGGGATAGGTATGGAGTATTTAGCTTATCAGAGTCTGAAACATCTCTGGTTTTAGTAACAGAATTCTTTTATGCAGGGATAAACAGGTTTTCCTGGTGCAATATGTGCACTCAAGAGGCACACACACATTGTAATTTGTTAGCTCGTCTCTTCAGCTCTGGCCACAACCACTGTTGCATAAAAATATTTATATGGGTTTGGATACACTTTTTTTTAAAGCTGTGATAATCCTTGGACTACAGTTTCCATTAGTGTGTAGCTCTACAGTGTACCCAAAGAGAGAAAAACACAAATACAAAATATAAGTACTGAATATATATTGTAGTTGTCAGCAGGGTTATAAACTGAATGTGTTGCATGTTATTGTTCATAGTTTGAAACAGTTTACTACTTTCAATACACTACCTTTTTGTATGTGTCCTAGGCATCCTGATCTCATTAACTGCTTTTAAATTCAGTTGTTCCATTTTGCTCTTACCATTCAGTCAGTACATTAACATGCACATGAGAGACCAGGTTACACTGGCGACATTCAGACTGCAGGCAAATCAGATTTGTTTCTCAAATGAAATCTTCAAGGCAGACTGTACGCACTGTTATTTACAAGTGATCACATCAGATTTGTGTGTCCAGAAAATACCTATCTGTATGGGTTACTGTGGTAATGATGTAGGCTACAGTAACTACGTAGCTAACCTGGTGCCGTGGCTTTTCAGTGTGGAAGCACGAGCGATGAAGGTCCATCATTTCACCCTCCAACCAATACAGAACCTTCCCTCCAAAGTACCAGCAGACAATTCATTTTGGTGTCTGTCCATAGACTGTTGCTCTCCATGTTGTCCTCCACAGCACTCTGCTAGTAGCAGCATCCGTTCTGCTCAGCACTTCTGTCACTCTGGGTTTGACATTGTTGTTGTGTGTTGCAAAAGACACTGTGAAATCCGAATTGATCAGCGAGAGTGGCAGGACCGAGTTTGAGTTTCCTGATTGGAATCGTATTTCAAACAGCCCGCTGTCATTCCCAGGATGTCATACACCGACGTTTTGTCACCTCCCTTCATCTTGTGATACTAAAGCGAAGGCACTCTTTGGTGAGATACACCACGCTTTCAACTAACTCCAAGGAAACATATTTGTGGCAGTATTTGAGGCAATGGACATATGGACAATGGATGCTGATAGAAATGGACATAGAATTAAGAGTGAAAAACTCCAGATAGGATGGGAGGGGTGGTGGATAGGTCAAACAAACATGGACTTTCACTTTAATCTTGGTTACAACGTGTTTCCGCCAAGGAGACAGCTGTCACATATAGATGCAAAAGGATGCCTTGTGCGTCAGTACAAGACAACGAAAGGGCGTAACAAAGCATTGGTGTTTGATGATCTAGGAATGAGAACGAGTTGTTTCCAACCACCTCCAAATGTGGTTTGGATTAAATTTACAAAATCGAAAATCTCCTGTACAGACATTCTATGCCAAAAAATTGGATGTTGGCTGGCAGTATTAATAAGGCCTCAGAGAAATCAAATCCCATGGATAATCCAACAATGCATTTAAATAACCTAAGCATGTATCTCTTTTTCAACATTCACATTCATGGAACCAAAAGCAAAAAATGATCAACATTCTGTGTGGTTTATGTATGGCTACATGTTGTTGTGATGACATGAGAAATTAACCTTTTTTTTCTATTCTTTGTAGTTTTTTGTAGTCATGTGTTTTGTGGATTTTTTTTCAGTCCTAAGATACATGTGAATATAGACCATAACGTGCATTTTCATTTCATTTAGCCCTTGTTACATGTGCTGCAAGTGGTGTATGCTCCTTATAAGGTATAGCAAAATTAATCCAACTGCTGGGTTCCATTTGGACATTAATATACAGTAGGTACATTTGTCAGGAAATTCAGACTATCCGCTGAGGATGTCAGAGCTGTTTTCTATGCGTCAGATGTGCACTGGCTGCCCCTTATACTACTATATTATTCTTCTAAAAATGAAAGACACAGCAAAAAATCTGAAAGACAGTGTAGGTGGATACAATGCTTTAGTGCATAACAGAGAAACAGAGACAGACTGAGAGCCTGCAGAACTAGCCAGTAGTCAGTAATTTGGACTAAAAAGGTCAAAGCAGCTGATGGCTCCATCCATCTAAAATGGCAGCTGACCTGTGAGAGTGGGTTTTGGGTCAGGGTGGATAACGGGAAAGAGAGAGAGAGAGATACACAACAGCTTCACAACAACTGACGTGTACTGTTGTTTCTCCAATACGGACTGTTATACAAGTTTCTGCTGGGTTCGGAGTCAACCTGAATGTGTGCAATTTCTTACAGACAGGCATGTCTGTCTCTATTTTCTGTTTACATTTCATTAAGTCGATGACACGTCTTAATACCTCTCCTTCATCTCATCTCCAGTGAGGAGTCACAGCAGGCTGCCTGATGGCTCAATCCATCTAACGTGGCAGCTGACCCCTGTGAGTGTACACCACAACTGAGAAATTCAAAGAAACAAGGAAATACAGATGTAATCCACAAGTCAAAAGAAAGACAGAGAAAAAAATATGTGATTTTGCTAAACAGTTATTACAGTAGAATTATCCCTATGGAAGAGAAAACCTCTGACCTCTAAGTAAAGCCTCTATTTTGCACTGAGTTGTTGATTTTGAATTTTGTTTGAATCTCTTCTACGTCATGTACCTCCATAATATCTGACACGCCTCTCCACCACAGACTGTCTGCTGATGGCTTCATCCATCTAACATGACAACCAACCTCTGAGAATTGCTTTGGGGTCACGATGGGTCAAAGCTAGAGAAAGAAAGATAGAAATACAAAGAAAGAGAAAGAGAACGGCGAGTGATTGAGTTCATTGCTCTTTGATATGGCATTGATGATGAACGATCTAATCAAGGATCAGTCTTGACATGATGGGGCAGTGCGAAACCTGGCTGGAGTTAAAGAAATTCCTACCTCAAAAGCTGCGGTAGGTTTCATTTTGGCTTCAGTGAGCAAAAATCCCATTATAGACTTTAAGCATATAGTAATTAAAGTGAACTGAGAGAATACTTGACTTCTGTACTTCCTCTTGACATTTTTCAGGCCTTAGAAAATCTAGCCCATGACAGGAGACTTTGGCCAATGGCCCAGATAATTTCAAAGGCAGGGCAATCCTATTGGCTGTTCCACAAATGCAGATGCAAATGCATGTCCTGCAGAGAAAGTTGCTGTTTCACCATTGGCAACAACTGTCTGCAATGCAACCCAAAAAAAGGAAGTCATCAATAAGAGTGTAATGGAGAGTCCGACAATAAACAAAACATAAGGCCTGTCAATATGACACAATGTAAAGCATTTCAGAGATGCCGAAATAATGTTGCTAACAGTTTAGCCCTCTGCTAACTGGAGTCAAAGGCTCACGGCTGTGGCTTGACGTTTATGTTTATGTAGCTAATCTTAACCTTTTCTCAAATCACAGTATGTCCTCCGCCTCACTTCCCGCCACAACAGACCACCTTGTGGGAAAAAGAGCACACAGCAGCTCCAGAGAGGAACCCCAAGTCTGTGGCCGCAGCAACTCTAATCCAGCCAACACAAACCCCCCCAGGGCTAAGTAAACTTTCTGTTGCTGCTGTTACACGCGTTATACCCAGAACTGCCACTGGTTACAAGCTTACTGTGACATCTGGCACTGGGGGTTTGAACTGGTTGAAGCTGCTAAAGCCACCAACAAAAGGTCTGTCTTCCAAGCTGCTGCCCACTCGCCTTCCAGCGAAGGAGTCCCCAGGGGCAAGGAGTGAGGCAGAGAGACCAGGGGTAGCTAGCTAATTCTTGTCTAATTTGTGGTCTAATGAACAGAGAAAGAGCAGGGCAAGTAGGGGCCTAGAGAATGTGCTGCATAGTAACATAAGATTAAATAAATCAATGTACATGATTACTGTATGAAGTGCGAGCATACACCCATGGTCATCTGGTGGGAGGGGCTTAGGACGGGTTGGGGCTCAAATTTTTTCTAGCTTGCTGAACACCCCAGCTCTAATAGGAGCCCTGCTGTCTTCTATTTTGTAAATCACATGGGAACTGGAGTGCTGGAGGCATTGTTTTAATTTTTAATGTCAACCTTAACCTACGCCTAAACTGGAATACTAAACTATCATGTGAGCTGCTCATTATGTTTGCCCCTGACATCATGCTGATACATGCCCATTGTCATTCCAGTCCAACCATGGTCAGTCAAGGTTATTGATAGAATTATTCATGGACAGATTGAAGAGTCCATGTCATATAAGCCATAGTATTTCATATGAATTATAGTCAGGTTTTAGACTGAACCATTCCACCTAATATTGTGTCCAACCAGCCTCATTAAGGAAGGAGGGTGATGCAGGAACATCATGAGGCATCAGACGCTGACCCAACATATTTCTGAATCAGTGTGCAATATAAATTAAGAATCACTGGTTTTTGCAAAGAAGCCATCAAATGTCTGATTCTGTTTAACAGGTAGATTAAAACAAAACGGACTACTGCCAGTTCTAGGTCTATAACTTGTGGGGTTCCCCAGGGGAGTGTGCTGAGGCCATTATTCCTTTTTCATACATATATTAATGATTTAAAATCTGCCTGCTCATGTGATCTTTTACCATTTGCCATTGAGGCTGTGTTCATTAAATCATATGAAGATAAAACTGAGATAGCAACTACTGTTAATAGTGTTAATAGTGGCTTTTATTTACCTAAATGGAAAAGACAACCAGATTCTCATTCCTAATTTCCCCTACTTTTTAGTCAATACTTTTCCATGTCTACCTGTCTTGATTAATTCTGTTAAATGTACATTACCACAACACAAATTCCAACAATATATTGACCATTCTGCTGCTCTTAGTTTCTCTGTTTTCTTGCCACTTGATTCCAATAATTTCCCTTTTACGTCTTTCCCAGTCAATGTTAAACTTTGTGAGTGTTTTCTGCCCACTCTCAGTAGGCTTTTACTGTAATGAGAAAATCTGGAAATGTCGAGTTTCAGTGATGGAAAAAATAATTTAGTAAAAAGAAAGGATATATTGATAATTTGGACCTAATATGTAGATAAACTAGGTTTTTCTGTTTATAATATAAGGTCTAAAACCACCAGAGTGGTGACTATAACACTGCTTTGTTGTTATACTGATGAAATTAGTGCTGGGGAATTCTACATTTTGCTGACTTTACAATGTGAGCTGTTGTCGTAGGCTACAGGTAATTTAAAAAAAAAAAAAAACAATGTTACCTCTATTGGCTTTTACAGAATTTATGGTAAATGTAGTGCCAATCTGCAAAATAGTTCAATGTGGCCATGACAGTAAACATTCCCCATATCTATATATAACTGAGACCAGTCTTTTTGGAACTAAAAAAAAACAATATTATAAGTTTTAGTTAAGACAGTTACTGCAACAAAAACATTTTATTGTTTTTGTCTAAGCTAAGCTAAGTGAGCAATCTTAAGTCTGTTTTATGGATTTGTTGACAGCGGAGCCCCTAGAAATGGTTCAGAGGGGTGGACATTAATTCAAAGCAGTACATTGATGGTAAGAAGAAATAGTATAATAGTATACTATAGGCAATAGTATAATGTTAGTAGTGGTTTATATAGTTCACATTTTCTTTGCAGCAAGTAAGCAACTTCCCTACCTCATAAACACTTCCATCAAAGTGCTTTCTATAAAATGGACTCCAAACCCAGCATGCATGTACAACGCTGGGACTGACTGTTTTATGTTCCTCTGACAGGAATTCCATCCAATTTAGTTTCAGGCCCTTTTCACCACTTCTGACATTTTAATTATTGAAATATTCAATATTCATCTAAATAATGCATCTGGCCCCCTCAGTAAGTCTATGTCATCACTTATCGACATGTTTGTCTTCAATCAATTTGTACATGAAAAGACCTTTGATCTGGTCCTGGATCGTTGCAAAATCGTCTCTGATCTAAAAGTTTTGTCATATCCTTCAGCTCTGACTGATCAGGTCTCATTCATTTTTTATTTGAACTGCTATACCAACCATCTAAACTGTTTGATAGCCACTCAGGTAGTTAACAAGACTAAGTCTTCAGCCGTAGTGGCTCTAGAGGACTGTACTGAAGCGCAGTGTTGCTTTGAGCTAAATGCTAGTGTCAGCGTTTCTCACACAGTGTTCACCATCTTTGTTTAGGTCGTCGGCATTTACTAATTAGCAGTAAACAC
>JAPZEB010000026.1:3151643-3164784 GCA_029783705.1 Chaetodon striatus | reverse complement strand
CTCTTACTTTAACTTATTGAACTTCGACTACAGACCGCTGGAAACGACAACGGAGCCTTATTAAGAGTAACCGAGTGTGCGAATTGGTGAGTGATAATCCACAGCTGCTGATTATCAGTTTGATTACTAAATGACAATTGATGATAAAAGTGACATAAACTTTTCCCCTTGTAAACACATGCTAAGGTAAACGAATATTAAGATAATGCTAATTTCTTTTTGAAAAAGATTATTAAAACGTTTTGTTCTGGCCTTATCACCAGGCCAGGTTTTCCCCCGGATGTTTGGATGGCGAGCTAACCCAGGACAATCAACTCCCTCCTCACCAATAATCACCCATCATCATCATCATGACCGGTCATCTTCCCTTTTCCCCACCTGTTCTTACCAGACTGGTAGGACAAACGAACTTTTGTCTCTAAGTTGAAGGACTGAATTATTTTTTCTTTTTTCTTTTTTTTTTGTTTTTATGAACTGATTGAGTGTTTTGAACACTCATAATCAATAAGAAAGAGCCTGAAAAAGGTCAAATGTTGTTGTTTATTGTGAATATTTAATTTGTGGTTTCAAATCGCAATACATGAATTCTGAGTAACTTTATTTAAGTTTCCTGAGTTTCAATATTGACATCAGTTTGTTTCTTCCTCTGTTTCAAATTCAGAATTTTCTGATTTAATGTAGCCTTAATATTTCTTATGTTGGTTACAAGTTCATTCTAAATTTATTTTTAGAACTAAACCTGTGCTACACATTCATTTTGTGATTTGATTACATGTAACTAGTTACTCCCCAACAGTGGCTTTTTGGTGTTAGACATGTAGTAAACAGCTGTCTGTTCAAAAAGTCTGGGGCTAAAGCTTTTGGGCGGCACGGTGCAGTGGCTAGCACTGTCACCCCACGGCAAGAGGGTTCCTGGTTCGAACCCAGGTAGGGTATTCAAACCCCCCAGGGTGGGGGAGCCCCTCTGTGCAAAGTGTGCATGTTCTCCTGTGTCAGTGTGGGTTTTCACCAGGTACTCCGGCTTCCTCCCACAGTCCAAGGACATGCAGGGTAGTTTAATTGGGGTCTTTGAAATTGGCAATAGGTGCAAATGTGCACATGAATGGTTGTCCGTCTCTGTGTCAGCTCTGTGATAGTCTGGCTGCCTGTCCAGAGTGTACCCTGCCTCTCGCCCAATGTCAGCAGGGAGAGGCTGACATTGGGCGGATGAATGAATGAGTAAAGGAACGGGCAGTAAAATCAAAACAAAAAATCGAAAGGTCTTAAAATAGGGTTGAAGGAAACTCCAGAGTCAGATAATAATACCCTGTGGGTTTATCATTACAAGCAAATCTTTTACATTACGCATAGTAACTGGATCCAGTATGAAACATTGATAAATGCAGCTATAAGTCTTTTCCAGTGGGAGACAATTGATATTCATATCTCCAGAAAATGCTGCAGTCAGGAAAATGTAAACAGTGTTGGCTGAACAAACAACCAATGTGGTTCTTTTTCCTAATAAAAAGTATTCCACCCTAATTATTTGCTCAAATATAATAGGCACAGACAGAAACTGTCTCATTAAAAGCTGTTCAGCGCCCCATTCAGAAGACGAGAGCTTTGGCTCCTGACCTTCCTGTGATATCCTTTGGTACAAAGTTCTAATGCTGCCTTATAGAAATTTGTGGGTACTGGATTGGACAGGATTTGTGGATTCAAACACTCTTCACCTTCAACACCTGGCAGCTCTCTGTGTCATTAAAAGACATTTACAACCACCAAAGTATCAGGTCGCCTGAGGCGTGTTTAAGCCTGCTATACAAACCACCAGCTAATTTCTGGTTAGGGCTCTTTTAATTCTTTACTCAAGCATGACATGAGTGAATGGGGTCTCGTTAGGAGAGGCCACAAAACCCAAAAGTTTGTAGTATGTTCTTATAAGCCCCCGGGTCTTAATCCTGACTGACATTTTGTTATACTTTCAAAGGCATCAGTGGAAATCGCTGCAGTTAGAAACCACTTTACTGGATCAGAGCTTTCAAAAGGCCATTTTACAGGTGCTATCTTTCTGCTTTCTCCTTCATTTTTTTTCCTTTTTGCTTTCTTTACTCTTTTTCCTCTTTTCAGTCTCTCGCTCCTGTCTGCATTCATTTTTCTCCGTGGTATCTGCTTTTCCCTCTTTCTGCTCATTTTTATACTAATTTGTTCCTGGACTGGATTTATGATGCATTTCTTTCTAGTCTCAGCCTCTGTTTATCTCATCATTCAGCCCAGTCTGGCAACACTCCCTCTTTCTTCTGTCCATGTTATCAGTCTCCATCCTTCGCTGCTACCCAGTGTTGGCCGGTGTCAAGGGTGTGACGAGCCCAAACCCGTAGACCCCCATAAGTACTTTGTGGCTGCTACGGAAGTGACTTACTGAGCTGGTGCATCTACCTGTTTCCAGTTTTTACTAGTACAAGCATTGGCTAGATTATTTTACAGCCAGTGGAGGTTATGATGGACGGGGGTGATGCGATCATGGGTGTGGGAGTGTGTGAGAAGACAAGCAGCTGAGTTCTAGATATACTGAAGTTTCTTGAGTGTTTTAGCTGACTTCCAGACTTGCATGTATGGAAGAATTGATTGCAGGGGGAGGCTTCCTGTGTTAAGCTGTGAGGTAGAAGATCCTCAGGAGTTAGTTTAGCTGCAGGCTTGCTACAGGCAACAAGAGCTTTGTGGCCATTAGCCACGGGCCTAGCTTAGGCCATTTTTAAGTTGTTGTTTCTTCTTCTTCATCTTCTTCTTCGTCTTCTTCTTCGTCTTCTTCTCACCATGAAATCTGCCTTCATGAAAAGAGACAACTTTTGATGTAGGAGTAGTGTGGTAAATTTCAGAACTGTATCTCTAACTGAATTCTTGACAGTATTTTTATTTCCTCATGTAAACTACATCAGTCAATGGAAATAAAAGCTTTGTTAAACATTCGTTGGTCACTAATGAAGCAATCAGTCTTAATAGAAATAAAGTACCGACATCTCTATGTTGTCTTTGAAGTATAAAAAGTTCTCTGAATTTTGTCATGATTATTGAAATTTTAACACAATTTCTCAATCTGCCTTTGCATTGAACCCCGGAGATTGCCAAAATTGTAGTGTGAGGCATATACTTACATAAAGTCTGTATAAGACGGGCAGGAGGCGAGGTGGCTAGTGGTGTCAGTTACATGTCTAGTGTCACATGTCTAACTTTATTAACAGCAACCTAAAAACGAAGTGATTTACCTATGTAATCAGTTTATTTTGAAAGAACTGTATGCATGTGAAAAACAGTAACATAAATTTCCTGCAAAAACTGAAGTGTAATTTGAAAAATCACAATGCATGTAAAGGTATAAATTGTAACACTGTCCCTGAATGTCAAAAACAGACACAGGAGGGGTACCTAGCGCATCATGTTTTAAAGAGTAGGTCAACTGACAAAGCGATGGTATTCGATATAATGGGATGAGAACGTGTTGGAAGTTTTGAATAATTAGGGTCCGCTCAGTTCTGCTGACAAATACTTCCTGTGTTGGTTTTTCATTCTCATTAATTCTCTTCCTCCTACTTCCTCCTCCTTTTTTCATTTGCATTTGAGGAGTCTCCACATGGTCCAGCTACAACTGTAGTTTCTATCAGAAGAAAAGAGAAATTGAAATCATACAACAGGTAAAGGTTTTCCTCCAACACTCAGCCACTCAGTCTGTCATGATAGCAGCCATTTAACTTTTCAATCTAGTAGAAGCCGACTGCGTACAGAATGAAGTTTTCTATGATAGAGCAGGATGAGGAATCAATAGTCAGACTAAACATTCAGACATAAATTGATCCCTGATCAAAGATGGTGAGTGTCTGATTAAATGTAAACATCAAGATGCCATATGAGATTCAAATGTCCATATACAGCTCAGGAGATGTTAACCAAATAGGTCTGGTATAAAATATGGAATACACATCAGAGAAATCAGACTGAGCCCATGCGAGCACACATGTACTAATACTTGAAACTCATGCTGCAGAATGAAAAATACATATGGAGACGTGAAAGCATCAGAGAAGCTACCAGAGACTCATCTGTAATGAATTCACAAATCAAATCAGCATCGACTGGACACAGATGGTGGTGAAATATAGCATTAAGTCTTAGTTTGAGAGAAAGTGAGTGTGTACGTGTGTGCACGCATGCATGACTAGGCCGGCCTTGAGAGGCAGAGATGAACATTGAACCAACCTATGTTTAATTGGATGTACCTCAGCTTGCAGTGCTGGCCGGATCCTCTCAGAAATGTATTAGCATTGGTAAGAATCAATACCCTGTGCAGCCTGCTAGTTGAAATGCAGGCTTACTTTGCTCAGCATGCATGCAGAAGCATCCGTCAGAAGCACTTAAATGTTAACTGTGGTAGTCCTGGGTCAGACACCTACCCTGTAGTGGTTCTACAGCCAGCACTACATCCCAATTTCTTCACAAATTATACCAGTGAAAAGAAGTGAACAGCACAATATGACTGTTGAGTCGAAATTTCTCTCAACAATTCTTTGAGAATCATGCTACAATAGTTAAAAAATACATCCATGTTCACAATCTACAGTATGTCACACCCAATACAAATGTAGCAAACCCCAGAAGAATAATATACAGTACAGACTGATTGGACAGTTGGCTTGTTTATTTAGCATGTTGCATATACAGTTGTTAAAAATCATGTAGGATTTTTTGCACCGGCTGCACTGAACTTACTGGATTTACTGGCCCCTGATAGCCCCTGGTTCCACTGGAATCAATAATCTCAATTAGGAGGCCCAGAACACGCTGGAGGGGTACATATCTCATCTGGCCTGGGAACGCCTTGGGGTCCCCCAGGAGGAGCTGGAAAGTGTTGCTGGGGAAAGGGATGTCTGGGGTGCTTCGCTCGGCCTGTTGCCCCCGCGACCCAGCCCCAGATAAGCGGATGAAAATGGATGGATGGATGGATGGATGGATGGATGGATGGATGGATGGATGGAGGAATAACAATACAGCATAAAGTACATGTTGTCCTTTTATGACAGGTTCACACTACACAATATCAGCCCGATAATTGCCTAGTACAGTGTCGTATGGTGTTGGCGCGGATTGTGAACGACAATGAGTGTTGTATGCGATAATCCATTGTTTCATCTCATGTAGTGTGTCAAAGTAGACAACAACTGATGCCACATCTGGGATGCCTCATGACATCCCGATAGAAAGTCTAGCATGTTTGATTTTCTTTGTGTCATTCACGACTTCTCCCATCACAGCTGTCACATTGACCAATAGAAACACAGAGGGGTCTGCTGTTGTGGACAACTGTATGACAACAACACTTTAGCCTTTTTGATATTTCTTCTAGGCACGTTACCACGACATAGCAAAAAAGGAAAAATGCTGGCGTCAAACAGCAGAGGCACATTCGCAACCCAGTGAGCACAACCATTAGCATCAGGCTAGCGAAGAATGTTGTTTCTTCAAAATGGAGAAGAATGTATTTCAGTAATAAAATAAAAAAAACAGTGGCAAGGCTTTTGCTTCCTACAAGTGTAGAGGGTACCAGCTTCATCTGAAACATACTACATTAGAAATGAGCATTTGTTTATTACTCCCTCTGTATTTTATGTTTAATCTGCTTCTGTTTGCCTCATTAAAGTTAATGCATCGCGCCATCATTTCAAACTCAACACTTCCTGTCAGAATCCTGTCATTTTCTAATCAGGCTTTTATTGTGAAACTTTTGTAGGAACCTGTAGAGGATTCAATGACTCGCATAATTTGCATGCGGTGTTCAAATGTAAATCCTGCCATCTGGTGGCGCTTTCTGTGTTACTACAATGACATTTCAGCTGGCACATGAACCGCCAGAGTGACTGAAATCATCATAGTAGTAATCATAAAAATAGGACGACACACACATGTCAAGACATCACACGTCATGAAAGAATACCAGGGATGATTGGTCATGTACCACTGTGTAGTCTGTCATGTCATTAAGCCAAGTCACAGCACGATTTTATGACTCCATAATCTCAATTCAGTGTGCTTTCTACCATTTGTTGAACAAAAAAACCCATCTAGTGGGCTCAGAAAATAAAGAAAATGCTTCATGAGGCTTCATTTGGCCGTCACTACCTAATGCTAACTTAGCCACTGCAGATGTTGGAATAAAACTGCATTGGACCAATGAGCAGTTGGTAAGTGTGTTAACATTACTTAGCTAGCTAACTTTGTCAGTCTTTTCATTGTTAGCATAGCCATGCTTGTTAAGCATTTCAAAAAATAATTCACCTTGTTATGTTTACTTTAGTCAAAATGCTAGCTTAAGACATTTGCAATTTACATATTGTTCTACCTTATTCTAATACTGCCTTATATTACTATACTGCCTTAATATCTACAGATGTGGACCTATACTCATCTTTACTGAAGCTGCAGAAGTTAATTTACTAATTTTGTCAGCTGCAGATAAAAGACCATTTGAAGAAGCTCACCTTTGGGTGGTGCAAACAAGTATATTGTCGAGTGAAGCGTCTTTTTCATTTAACAAAACCTTTCTTACAGCAGACATTTTGACTTGTCAAGCACAGGTTTAATATTAATCATGCAAGTAGCCTATTAATACCTTGCTATGCTTGTAGTGCTAAAGCTTACTGTTACGCCTAAATGGTATGGAGCCAACATTCATGTCATTAGCTTTACCTGTGTTTATTCCATTCTGACAAGTCAAAATGTTCGTGTTAGAAAGTTGTAAAGCGCTCATTACTGCCATCTATGTTAGATAGGGTAAGAATAGCCAATGCAGCGATGGGCCTCAGTTAACACCACAACAAATGGATCATACTCAATGAACAAACAGCAGTAGCAACATGGCGGAACGTGTTCAGAGCTGTTTAAAGTGGTTCTAGGATAACTGCACATTTTGGTCACTTTGCTGAAGTCATGTACTGTACATGGTATTTAATGTAAGTAACATAACCAAGGACACACTTGACTATTTAATGTTCATTCAGGATATAACATACACAAAAGCCACAGCTCAGTACAGTGGGAGAAAAACAAATAGATCTTTTCAATTATTTTGAACAGATTATTGCAAGTGTCAAAGGCAGAAAACGATCCTCTTGCTGAGAACTGAGGTAACATTTTGCCAAATGGCAACTCTGGTTAACTGTTTTCATTATGAAAATACGGAACATTTCGACCACTGTACGAACACTGAACAAACACTTTCCCAAAAGGCAACAGGTCACAATAGGTTATGGAACTGAAAAGCATCTCTTTTATCAAAATACATAGAACAATGAAATATTAAAAACTGTGCATGAGGAGGAGTATTTTAATTAGCTCCATCTTGGCTACATGCCAATGTAAATACCAGTTGCTTCAGCAGTCTAATTTCTTAATTCCATTCTGCATCTTATTACTGCCTGAGAGCAGCAGGAATAAGGAGTTGGGCTGCATTTTGTTTGTTCCTTGCCCCAGAAATCAGCTGCCAAGGTCCAGACCTTTGAGTCCACCCACTCCACCGAGGTGACTGATTTTTAGGCACGTGACATGTTACAGTGGAAATTAAAAAAAAACAAACCCATGAGCATACAGAGACTACAGTAAGCCAATCATCTCCATAGGCAGGACCAACATTGTTGTCAGGCTGTTGTCAACCGTTGTCAAGCTGTTGTTAAGCAGTGCATCCGAACCAATGAGGAGTAATAACAACATTGGCAAGCGCTATAGACAAGATAGATGATGTTATCGAGGCTGTTCTAAATTGACATGTCTTCTGAATATTGCCCGATATTGTAGTTTGTTCTTACTGTGATCCACTCCACTCCTAAAACCATGGCAAACAAGTATGTTGGCATGGCAACGCATTAGTGTTGACTTAAAATTGTGTTAGATTCAAGTGGTTACAGATTCTCTAGTGACTGGTTGAGGAAAATTGAATCCCTTTCCCCCCACAGAAATCTATCAGAGTGGACTGAAGATGAAAACAGTGTAACCTGTTCAATTTTGTCTGATAACAGGCAAGTTAATTGGCATATCTGTGTGATGCCATTGAATGTGTATTAGCAATTTGTTGTGTCACCATTGACTAGTAAAGCAACGCTGCCACAACCTCCTCAGCCCACTGAAAGGTCGTCCAGCTCTGGCTGTTCAATTTGTGCTTGCCATAGTGTGACTGACTTCCATGCCAATCAGCTTGTTGTGCTGACCTCAGCACATGTTGCTAGACGCATACAGCTAAAAGTTACTCTGCAGAACTTGCGCTTGTGAATATTGGTTCCGCATCATGTGCACCAATCTACATACCATGTACTCTACGACCAGCAGCATGCACCAAACTGTGACCCCTACACGTTGAAGGTTCGGTGTGAAAATGCAAACCATTACAGCCCTACTGAAAATGTAGGTTGAACTTTCCCACCTTCAGTAGAGAACAGTACAGAGCCACTTGCAAAACTTTGCAATAAGTTTTTCTGACTGTCTCCTACACAGTGATGAAGATATTCCCAAACAGGTCTAATAACTCTTTAAAATGCTTCACAGTGTCTGACCCATGGAGACAGCAGTGCTTGGCTGGTCTGCAGACAGAGTGCGCTGTCTGGAAGTACAACCCAATGCTTTCTCAAAGTGTTTGGTGTGCTCATAATGTAGATGTGTCAATTAATAATGATTATGTTTTGATGATATTGCATTGCTAGAGTGGGCTCAGAGTTGCTATGGAGGGATATATTAGGACTGTGCAATGCAGAATGAAGATAATGCTTTCTCCCGAGTTGTGTTAAACTATAAGTCAGAACATATTACAAACTGTATGTTTATTGTTGACATCCTTCCTCATTTTGAGCTCCACAACCCTCATAATAGCCCCTGATGATAAATAAATGACTGCTCTTTAGCTCTGGTCAACATTAAGATGTTTTTCTCCTATGAGCCACAAGCTCTTCGGAAATATAATAAAGATGATTAAAACTGATGCAGTGTCATTTGAGTGCTCTGCTTGCGTTTATTACTACATACCAACAGCAGTGTCCTGATGGAAGATTCAGTGCTTTTGATTTAAGCATGAACAGAGAATCTTGTACTGGAAGCACACTGTTATACCTGCACTATCCTGTAAATATTCAGCATGATTCCTCGACTCATTAAATGCATCAGTCATATGGTTCCCAGTGACAATTAAAAGCCACGTTAAGTGTGCATCGAGCCACGTTTCAGACCTTCCATCTAAAAGGTTTGATAAATGGAAAGAGCGACCACGTGAAAAGTTGACCCGTTCACTTCTGAAACAGTAACAGCGCCGGGTAATTGGAGGGACCACTGTCAGCAACAAAGATTCTTTGAGATCTATCACTATAATGGAGTCAGTACCCTGCAGCTGAACCTACTGAGCTGTCCTGTGTAAATGCTGCATTCAAACCTGCAGTTATTAAGCAATGTGTTGGCTTCATCTAAGCATGTACTGTAGCTCCGGGTAGCAGGTCCATTTTGCTACTAGCTCATTATTCTGTGCTTTTCCTTTGTAGATTGCAACTGGAAATGTATGGCTTGTAATGCCCAAACTAAAAAGCTAAGTAAACTCACAAATGTGGGAAGTTACCCTTTAGGTAAGTAACAGAAATACTGTGAGTTATTTGAATGTCCTCAAATAAGGATAAATATTTGTGTGATGGCTATTAATAGGCAGAGCTAGAAGCATGGTGATGTAGTGATTAATTGGGCTAAAAGTCAAAGGAATAGTCTGACACTGCAAAATATGCTTATTTGCTTTCTAGCTAAAAGTCAGATTAAGGGACGAGCATCACTTAACTAAGGAGTCAATTTGCTTTTCATAAAAGAAGGCAGGGGGGAAAATTAAGCCTTTCTTGGCCCGGCAGGGTGACTCTCTGGAGTCTTGTCACCATGAGGTTGCCAGGGCCTGGCGCAGCATCATCACAGAGTCTGTTTTTTTTTTTTTTTTTACATTTTAGTTTTTGTATGGATTCAACAAACAATATATAGAATGATAATAAGTCATATTTAACAGAGTCAGACTGATTCCCCCTGCTTTTAGTCTTTATGCTAAACTACACAAATTGAGCCACTACGTCCTCGTAATAATCAGAGTCTTGCGTGTCCAAGCTGTAGTCCTCATCACTGTCTTCATCCTCTTCTCATAGTGTAGATGACCTGACATAAACTTTTATTGTGTAGACATTGTGTAGATGACCTGACGTGACTCCAGCCAGATGGTCTGACATGATTGTGACCAAATTGTGTTATGTGTGGAGAAGCAATTGTTCCTAGAGCTGGTTATCGGAATAACAGGAAATACCTTTTGACAGGAAACACCATTTAATGTGTATTGGAAATCTGTAGGTGTGTCAACTGATGCTGCTTGTTTGTCAGACACTATAAATTGTCATGATGTACCAATTCTTTGGCTTTCTTAGTGGTAAACCCTCAATGTCCATTGTCTTTGATCCACAATACTCCTCATTTTCATCTGCAGTTGGGTTGAACGTTTCATAGTTAACACACAGAATCTTCTCATAGGGCTCTGATAAATAAACAAAATTAGCACCATTCCCAAAATGAACTGATGTGTCCCATCCAGTCACAACTGACTGTGTCACATCTCTTTTGTGGAGCAGTTTTACTCTCCAGGGCAGACTTAAATAAATTTGGATAGCTAATACAACAGCTTCCGCCATTTTGGACTCAACGGTTTTCACCTTTCCCATTGAGCACTTATCAAGACTGTTCAGTAAACTGTACAAAATCGCACATCAAGAAACACCAAGGTCAAAAGCTACACCACAAAAACATTTCGAAAACATTTGCCTCCTGGAGCAAATCTGATAAAATGCAATTCCTTTTAAACAATCAATTTCACTCCAAGATTTTGATGCCATCAACATTGGTGCGACTAGGGACCAGTTGCACAAAACACCTTAAATGGTTTCCTTAGTTAAGGAAAAATGTCAGCTCGTTTACTGCTTTGAAAGAGATTTTACAGCGGTACAAGTTTCCATGGACTCACGCTTATGATGCCTGTTATGGTCTCACAGAGTTCGCTTATACTTAGTGAAAAAATTTAAAAAATGGCAGAAGAAAAGAAAACAAGAAAACCATATTGCTCAGAGGAGAAAAAAGACTGTAGGAAGACTTGCAACAAAAAGGTATTCAGTCAAATCTAAAGTTTAAAATTAAAAGCGCATCCATATGTTGCAGTTAAGATGGAGTCAGAGGTACTGCAAGTTTTTGTTTTTTTTTTTTGTGTTTTTTTTTTGTTTTTTTTTTGTCGTTGTTGTTTTTGTTTATTTACCTTGCTTTGGTTGCTAAGGTCTTTTGTGTAATGGTCTAGGGGTTCTATAGGTATAGGACCCAGACAAGGAGAAAACAAGAAATACTAACATTTTAAGGAAATCTTAAGGGCAAGACTTGTCTGTGTTGAGTGTTCTGTGCAGCCAGTTTTATTTTGAGGAAACCTTACATGGGATTTTAAGAATAATCTTAACTTAAGGTGTTTTGTGCAACCAGCCTCAGGCCTTAAAGGGAAACTTGTCATTACATTGTAGGCTGTACTATAGGTTGAATGATTCCCTTTCGGTTGAATGAATGCAGACGAGAGTTTATCAAATTGAATTTGGATCACTGACTTGTTATCTGTTTCTTGTGCGCTGAAGAGGTACCAGTCACCATCAGTGACCATACTCAAGGGAAGCCAAGATTTATAAACCCTGAATGAAAAGCTGACACAGCTTTTAAAATGGCAATGTCAGCAGCATTGACTGGCACATCTATTAGTTTCAGGGGAACATACTGTATGCGATTCCTAATATTTTGCATTACCTTATTTTTTATTTTTAAAAATGGTCACTACTTTATATCCATCTGATTGGTGTTCCTTAGTTTATATTGATGCTTAACCCCCCTCACAGACAGTACGTACAGATGAAATTTGAGAATAAATGTCTGCTAGTTTACAGCCACCTCCCCATATACGTTTTGAGCAATTAATGTTACGCCCTCTCATCTCATTTAATAAGACAGAGACACCCTGTCAGCATCTTTTTACAAGCCACTGGTTGCTTGTTATTGCAGCATAAACCCAGGATGTAACTTTCAAAATGCAACAACATCAACTTTTCCACTCCGGCATGGACTGCAGAAAACTTGTTGCTTGATGTGGCTTGCTTGATTTCCTCCAGCGATGCCTCCTGCAGTCTGGATTCCTTGCAGCGAAGGCCTGATTATCTATGGTTGTGTGCATACAGTGCTGGATGCGCAGGAGGACACAGCCTGAGGATATGTGGGAGAGAAAACTAGTTTCTTGGAGGAACTGCTGCTGGCAACAAGAAGATCCCTTGGAAAACATCAGCATGATGGGTATTGATAATACATCAGAGGTCTGCTTCCTCCTCTTAAAAATAAATGCGTCGCAGCACACTGTTTACTCAAATTCAGCTGCAGTGAGTTAGTATGAGCAGCAGTGCCCGACCCTGGCAAAAACATGCATCATATTTTGACTTTAATAATACTGCAGCTTCTTCAATAACAAAGAAAGACGATGTAAGGTCAGAGATGGTGCCAGTCATTACTGCAGTGGATTTGTTAAGAAACTGCTTCCCGATGAATTCACAAATCAGTCCTACAGACCTCCTCCTCACATTTACTGTCACAACATCGTTGGATGAATTCTGATATATGTTGACTGCTTGTTTAAGAATTCCTCTCTTGTTTCAAGCACAAACTCTGCTAGTTAACTATCACAACTGCTAATGAGGGGATTCCACTGAAAGATTTATTTTGCTTCCACTAATATTTCATCTTTGAATTTGATTTACTCAGACAACCACTCATTAGTCAGCTCCTGGACTGATCCTGGTATTGCCCTCTATATGCACTCTGTCAGTGAAAGTGAGCCTATAGGTGTGGTTAAGCCACTATGTAGGGCTGGATATCGGTACTTGATACCTTCAAGGTATCAGCTGAAATAACCCAGTACCATTTATTATCAAAGCTCCTCCATTCAGACAATATTATTCAATAGTGATGGCTAAATGAAGCCTCATGAAGCATTTTCTTTATTTTCTGAGCCCACTAGATGGCGCTCTTAGTTTAAAGAGAGAGGCTCAAA
>JAPZEB010000026.1:3127061-3145403 GCA_029783705.1 Chaetodon striatus | reverse complement strand
TTTTTCCATCAAAACAGCAAATAAGGTGGAGCTGCACACTATACCAACACATTCTCACTCCGACCTCGTCACATGTCAACGTTTGGTCATGGACTTTCCATGTCCAGATACAATGTTAAAGGTACCCTGGGTGCATTGGTTGTTGACGTTCTGGGACGGTGTATTAAGTTCTGCCTGTTACATGCATTGTTGTCTTTCAAAGTAGACTTCTGTTTTCACAGAAAATGTACCGTTTAAATACAGTCTCTTTTAAAATAAACAAACTTCATAGGTACAACACCGTGAATTGACCTTTTTTTCCCTTCACCAGCTAATGTCCATGGTTGGTTTTAGGCAACCAAAACAGGTGGTTATGTTTATGCAACAACAGCACATGCTCAGGTTTAGGAAAAAAGAACAGTGTTGGGCTTCTTATGGGACATGAACACCGCTCTCCCAAATGAAAGTCAGTGTTTGTTGGACCCATTCACCACCAATGCCATCCACCTTATTGGGACTTTCGCCACCTTAACTCTTGTCCTTGTCCCGCCATGTTTCCCCTGATGCGCCAGAGCATCATTAAACCATAACGACGACCAGCCTCATGTCATGCCAACGTTTAAGGATGGCTTTTTTTTCCATCCGTGTCTGACACCACAAGTCACTGCCCAAGCACCGGATTTCGACAACTTGAGAGTGAGACCAGATAGTTCCATATCAAGAATAAATTATGTGGAACAGTACGCAGCGCTTTCTACAAGCTCAGAGCCATGAGGGCGTAGCCAATGAGCTAGACGTAACCTAAGCTACGGTTAGCTAGCTAGCTGTAACTTAGCTACTCAATATAGATCTGCCATTGGCTGCTTGGTATTATTAGCTGATAAAATAATTTGAAAGTGGCAAGCTAGTTAGTATCATGGAACGAAAGGGCAAAATGAAATATAGGAACACTGAGGAAAGTAACATTATTCTAAGTATGACTGTAACTTATTTTCCAGCACTCTATCAATATGATGATGGTCAGTCATGGTAGGTCTCTTATTTGTCAGTTTGGCAGATGCTAAGGTGCTGCCTTGTGGCTAAAGAGTGCAAGCAACAAGATGCTGACTGCAGTTCACTTAACGTCCTCAGAGAGAGGTGTCACTAATAACAAGGAGTCTCTGAAAGTTACACCAAGAACTTTTAAGAAATCAGCTGTCTGTTTTGGTGGTATCTCTGTCCGTGCTGTTTGCTGCTTGTATTGACTCCATACCATTTTTTATGACGAAGGAAGGGTCATGCATTTTCCCCCAGTCATTCAGGTAGATTCAAGGAAAAATGTTAGTAGTTCAGGGGAGGGTTATGATTAAAAAACACCCGATAAATTAAGTACAGTCCCTTACAGCTACCTAGTAAACCACACTGGCTGTGGGTTTGATGATGCATTTTGAGTTGACATATTTTAGAAAAAAAAATACTATTTTTGTAAATGGTGTGTTTTCTTTTTATTGCAGTGGCTGGTTTCTCTTTATTAGGCTTTATGATATTTCTCCAGACAGGCAGTGGAAAAACATGTTGCTGGGTGAGGTAAACAGTTAAATGTAATAGCAGCATTCTTCATTTCAAAGAGCTGAGGAGCACAAGATAGTGAAAGGAATGAAAATGCTTCAGCTAAAAGACAGCAAAACTGGAAACCATTTTAAGAATTTGTTTCTTTTATTGTAAATTCTTAGAGCAGATCTTGAAATGGCATTTATGGGATGATTTCAGCATCCATTATCTGGACTTCTGTAAACAAGTGAATAAAAGCTTATTTATATTTCGTCCCGTCTTACAACTGAAGCTTGATAATACTTTAATGGAATAAAGCTCATATAGCAGAAAAGGGCAACAGCAGTGGCAGGAAGTTCTAATGCACATAAACAGACACATTGTTTTCTGCTTGCAACCCAGCATTACTTAGCATTCTGGTCCCTGATGAAGACATATGTCAAAACGTCGGGTTTTTGATTTAACACAATGCTTTAGAAATAAAAAGAGATTGATGAAACAAACCAGTCTGTGTGTGGTCCTCCTCCCCCATCCCCATAAGAGTTTCAAGGCTAACGGCACATTTGGTGTTTCTTCATCTGATGTAAGCCAATGCAAAAGAGGTGTCTTGACGCACATCAACTAGATGCACCAACGTAAATCACAATTGCTTGTGGATTGGTACGTACCGTCTGCTGTTCCTGGACTGCTTCTAGAGTTGACATCAGCTGACAGTTCCTAGAAACATGACTGCCATGTGTTGTAAAAGTGAAACCATAACTCTCTAGTGTCTCGTGTTAACAGCGTATTGTTCGATACTCGTTATGTTGCTTTTAATGTTATGTATCAAGTCTGGACATATAGCTTCAGGGTGTATTTCCCTGTCATATGGCTAATTGATACACTATAAAGAAGCTGAAACAACATTATGGAACAATGTGATGGGAAACAAAAAAGCTTTGTGTTTTATAAAGGAGTGGTGCAACAAGCTCATACCAGCTCTATATAATTGTGGATTTCTGTTTCCCTTTTTCTCAGTTAAAAGGCCTGAAGAGTATTAAACAGTGCCCCTCAGCACTGTGTAATCGTATTCATCACCAGAGGCGGACTGCAAAAAACACATAAGCATCACTAACAGATGATGTGTGATTGTACAAATGCAGTGTTTTTGGATTTGTATCTGTTACAATGACATCAAAATGATCACTGGGGTGATTCTCCAGAAACCAGCAGTGCCAAGGGGAACAAATCTCCCCAAAAAGTGTCCAAGGGCACCAATTTAAAGGAGAATCATGTTTTGTTACAACTTTGATAGTTTTGGACATCATTTCTGCTGGTTCACTACAAATAAGGTCCGACAGTAGTGAGGAATCATACAGGCAGGTTGTAAACCAGCCAGCAGTTAGGCCAGATTACATAAGATACTTTATTTGGAGGTTAAACAGAAAGTGAACACGGCCGAGATGTTGACAGTAATCACTCACTGCAGAAAAATCTGTACCATAGCCCCCCACTCATACTTCTGTTCTGTTGTTATATATGAGTTATGTATTATATGTCATGTGGTCTGTCCTCCTTTAACTCTTTTATCTGTCTTTGTCGAATGTCAGTTTTTACATAACTGCACTAATATAATTAAACTAACTCAATACTTAACGTTACTTAATTACATGACTGCACACAAACAATAACAACTCTTAATAGCAAAATATAACTGTGATCCAGCCAGCTGTCACTCACTGCAGTTTTATTTTGGGAGCAAAATGAGTGAAGTGGCAGCAACTAAATTTTCTCTCAGGAGAAGCTAAACTGGCTTTATATAAATCAGCAGAAAAAAAGGGCTCTGTACACACAACGAACAGCTCTGTCCTGAGATTTTAGCAACACTATCCAAACACTGAAATAACACATCTCCTGACCCAACACAAACAAAATATTGATCAATTTATCATTAACGATAACATGAAATGAACTGAAAAGTTATAATCAATGATACCAAGACTATTGAGTAAAAAGGCTCACATGAACACAAATCGCAGGCCAAGTGCACAAAACAACACAGACACTCAGGCCCCGGAGCACCCACGGAATCGACACCTATGATCTGTACATGCCAAGTCTGGTAGGACAAAGGTTAAACGGTTTTGTTTTGATGCCAAAATTTAATGTCACTGTCAGAGCTCCTTTACAGAGCCATTATAGGGGTTGAGTCTATGTCAAGACCGAGCAGCAACCTCCAGTGCTGAAAAATTAAGCCAATGCAGAAGTGCCAAAAACTGCAGTCCCTTGAATGGCCACTTGAGGCTGGCTCCAAATGCGGGTCAATGCCCATAGACCCCCATGTTAAAATAAACAAATATGTTTACAGCCTGATACAAAAAAACATTTTGCTCTTCATACCTAATTACCCCGTTCATGACAACTGTATGGGGAGTTAATTTTTATAGAACTAAAATCTAAAGTTTATAGAAGTTTACTTTTTATCAAGGCTCAAAGTGATGCATAATTACGGGGGGGGCAGTTTATGGCTGCAAATATGGTTACTTCTGAAGAATGAGGTATTGGTGTGCTCGAGGACTGTCTAAATCATATAAAACTCAAGCAAAAAAACAGGTGCTCTTGAAGCAAAGGGTGAGCACATGGGAAGAAAAAATTCAGGCACTTCAGGCACTCATGCATGGAACAGGAACAAATGCACTGAATTAAGTAAAAAGGCCATTAAAAAAACATGGCTGCTTACATTAAAACACAGACTGGTTTCAACCCTAAGGTCTTCACCAGGGTGCGAAAGGGTGGACAGGAGTCAAGCACACATTTTATTAACTTGATAGCAGGTGTCACCCTATCTAATGGTTACTTCTAGCTAAAGAAAACAACAACAACAAAAAACAAGATGGGGTTGGGTAAAATGCCAGACTCAAGGCTTCAAAACAGCAGTCACAGTAGTTACATACATTATCTTATACAGGCTTTGATCAACAAGTAGAGACCAAACAAACAAAACAGTGCTTCAATATTTTTGATAATGTTGTTTAGGGCTTTCTCTTGAGGGTGATGATTTTAATTACCATTTAAAGAGCTGCTAATTTAACCTCATTTCAGTTAAATGTTTTTTTAGCTGTGTTATTGTACACAGAACAACACAGGACAACGGCCTGGCAAGCTATATTTTCAACTGTTGACCCTGCTCAAACCCCAAAAAAGTAAAAATGAAAATATGTAGACATAAGAAAAAGAACATATTGGGGAGGGCCGAGACCAAGACAAGTGCAAGATTATCCTAAAAGCTGTTTCAAAACCGGACCCGAGTACTACAGCCCTGTCTCAGCCGAATAACCTGGGTTTGAATCCCATGTGGGTGGATTCCACACTACTCAGAGGAAAACACTGAATCCCTACCAGCTCTTCAGCTGCTGTCTCCAATCTCATTTTCCTCCTCCTCTCCTCTTACCTGCACTGTGTAGTCACAGAGCCCATTACTGGCAGTCGGAGTAAAGAAACACGCCACCATCATGACAACTTAGCAAGACATTAAAAGCATTTCAGGTCTGCCAGCACACTCAGAGTGTTTGCTAATTTACATGGATGAAAAACAAATCAGGTGAGTGGTGATGGTGATTGTGCTTTGAGCTGGACTGAGTGTGGGTGTGTTTGTCGTGTCAATCCTTCTGGCGCCACGGCACTGTAGGGAGTACGACTGAGAGAGAGATGGAGGGGCAGTACGAGAAGGCAATCAGAAGAGGAAGACAAATAAATGGTTAATAGCTTTTACTCTGGTCTTGGAGACAGACACGCAGTGAGAGACTGGGAGAGTAATACAGAGACAGAGAGGCGAAGAGAGCGTGATTGAGACGCAGTGAAGGAGGGTATGAAAGAAATGGTAAATAGCTCTTGTTCCGTCTCCCCCTGGAGAGAAACAAGGAGGAAACACGGTACATCAAGTAGCCCACGGAAATGGAACTTCCATTTTTCTGTCATTAATTCATGCCCCTTGTTTGTGACTCACTACTTGTCTTGTTGGCCTATTTTAGTTGCTTTGGTCTCGGTTCCCTGTAATAAAAGGCAGAAAATTACTTTTTAAAATCCAGCAGGCAGATGACAGTTGCAGTTGAGAACACAGTCAGTGCTTGTATCAACAAATTGTTTATGAGACTAACGGCAAGTGAGTCCTCAGTCAGTCGTCTTTGCTCTGAAGCAAGAAATGCGTTTTCATTTCTTGCGCAGCCTATTAAAATGTGCCTTTTGGCGAAAAAGGTGAGTTCATGTGTATTTCAGATTACTCACGTTGCTTCTTCATGCCATCTGCTGTGAACTGATACAATTACACTTCTCTCCTCTGTAGTTAGTTGAATTGTGACCATCTGACTTCATCGGTTAGTACACCTTCATCGAAGGAATAAATCAGTAAAACATCTGCAGTAGCATCACATTAAATAAAAATCTGCAGACTCTTAGCTGTAAATTGTACAATTCCCTGTGCTTCCAGGAAGCCATTTTTTTTAGTCGACACTATTAAGTCCAATTCACAAACGCATAAGATTAAAAACTTTATGTGAAGGATCCAAAGAACACTTTTCATTAAGTGAGTTCGAGTGATAAAAGTGCACAAGATTCTTTTTTCTTCCTTCTTCTACAAGCTTAAAAGCACACCACGACATCAGCGTCAACCACGTGGAGATTTCTATCTTGATGTCTGTAACTCTCCTGTCTCACAAAAGAGCTTCCCGTCCATTTTATCAAAATGATCAATCCACAGAGACTCCGAAACACACTCAAGTGACACACGCTTTTTACGAGTGACCTCAGCGAGCTCGGTTTTTGCACAGCTGCAGTCTAATTTGTGTTTTTCTCTGATGCACTCAGTGAAGTGTCATCTCAACAGACAGCTGTTTATATCACGCAAATATCCTGCTGTCGTTGTTGTGAACTTATTAACGATAATGATCGGCCCTCAGTTTTGCTATGACATTTCTAGTGTCTCTATAGATTTATCTTCCTTGCTGCTGGTAGTAAAATCACTGAATCAGTAAATAAACACTGCAATTTTCAGCCTGTATATTTCTCATGAAGTCTTAAAAACCATTTCTGTCCAGTAAATCTGTGACATTAGTCAGCCTGATGAAGACACCTTCTTTCCACACCCCAGAAAGTGTGCTGCTGACTGGGGACAAAGCAACTGGCTCTCATTCCCAGGTTGTCAAATACAGACACTTTGTCACACCCCTTGGCGTCTCATAGTTACGCACTGGGCATCTGAACATGACGCACAGCTGAAACACATTGTAAAGCGTTTAATGTTGTGAAATTGTTGTAGTTAGGTTTAGGCAACAAAGGTACAACAATACTGAACGTAACGTAAATACATGACCTGAGTACAGAAATGACTATATGTTATAAACAATGTTGACTTTTAGTCAATGCAAACTGCAGTCTCCTAGGTGAAAACAGGCTGTTCATGCACCGTGCAACATATACCTACTAAAAGTAATGCACCACAATTCATGTATGACCCATGCAATTGGGAAGGCTGCCATCTTGTGACAACCAATGCCCTGATAGGAGTAAAGAAGGAAGTAGTATAAAGACCAAAAGTCTGGGTAAAGAGGCAGGTTGAGGTGGTGGAAGGGTAAAACAACACAGGACTTTTCCCCAAGAGGCCAGTGTTGGTGTCCAGTGTGAAACCAAGTGAACCTTGAGTTCTTTTAAGGTACATCCCCACCATGTCATTTGACCTAAACCTAACCTATTTAACTTTAGGTTAAGTACATAACTTATGTAACGTCATTTGTGGGGCACTAATTTATTAGCTATCCCTTAAGCCATTGTATGAGGAAACATTGTTATACACTCTACGAGGCTGCAATCACGTGACCAATGCGCTGACAGGAGTATAAAGATGAATGTCATAAAAAGACCTAAAGTCTGGATATAGGGGCAGGTTGGGGTGGTGGAAGGGTCAAACAACACAGGACTTTCCTCCAAGAAACTGTTGTTTGGGACTGTGAACACTGAGTTATTTTTAGGTACACCATCACCATGTTTCTTTTCCTAAATCTAACCAAAGTTCTTAATTTGCCCAAACCTAATCTACATAAATTTGAGAACAAAACGTTAATTTGTGTGATGCTAGTTTGTTAGATAACATACAAACAGTTGTATGTGTATTTCCGTAAGACATCATACGAACTGTTATATGAGGATCCGCTGGTGAAAGTCTTGCTTTGTTTGATCCACCTACCTCCCTCCCATCTTATCTTAAGGACTTTCTCTCTTTTATACTACATCAGTTGCTCTCACCGCCAAATGTTACCCCCAATGGCTTTGCACTGGGGTTAGCTTAAAGCCTGGTGCATCTAACAAAGATGCTAAAGGGTGTGTTCAACATTGTTATGACACACCCAAGGGCATGACTAAGCATCGATATTTGACAACCTAGGGATGAGAACGGGCTGGGTAGAAATGTCTGGACACATCAGTAGCACTAATGTACCACTCGTGCCTCATTTTTTGTCTGATTCTCAGAGTGCAACCATGCCAGGAGCTCTGTGAGGTTGCATTTTGGCACAGCTATGCTTGAGGAAAAACTTCAGCGTACTAATATGCTCATAATGACAATGTTGACTCATGTCACAGATAATGCTTACTATGTTCTTAATTTGGCATGTTAACATACTAAACTACAGCTGTAGCGTACCTCGGTGTAAGAAAAATGTTCAGTCATTGAGATAAACTGCCTTGTAACGTTAATGTCTATATCATATTCAGTTTCATCGAATAGTTTTTAAGATATTTCAGTCTGAACCATACTGATGTACCGACTGCCTGATGTTGCCATCCACAGAGCCATATCACTAGTGTGGCTAAAAACACTTACACTAAACACAATGTCGCTATCTGTTTGCTTTGTTTAAGATTTATCCTTTCTTTACCATGTTCTGTATATAGTCTATCTAGTCTTTATTTATTTCAAGTGTTTTCAGTTTTACCTTTGTGTGCTGGTTCTTTCACCGCCGAGTGAAAAGGCTAAGGCCACTGCTCTGTGTATAATGCTGTTCAGGTTCAGGTCTTTATTCAGCTGACCTTTGGCAATACACTCGCAGACATGGCAACCGCAGAAGGACCTTGACATATAAGTGTCCTGTTAGATGGAGCGAGCAGTTGTTTGTAGGAGAAACAGAAGTCATGATCAGTGAACAGTGGAGTACTTGTTATGTAGCATGCATCTGAGCACATGCCATTCCATGGTCATTCATGTTGCTTACAGAGCATAGTTTTTTAAGTATTCCCTTTCAGCACCTACACTATGCTTTTTATCTTAATTTGATCTTCTCTTGGTATCTGTTGGCTTCCAGTGCGACAGGTGGTGTTATGTATACCTTGTTCAAATTTCATGTTATTAATATTTAATCAGTTTGGACCCAGTTTGCATCCATTCCATTCCTGTTAGAGTGAGTCACTCTCTGTGATACCTTGCACCAGGTTTGCCCTCCTTAATGAGTTTTTTGTATAAGTTCTGACAATGAATATATGATTAGTCAGTTTTGCTTGTTTAATTCATGGCTGAATCATGTGGGCGTTATTGAGCTCTTTCCAGACCGCAACTGAGATTAAGAGCTATGCAAATAAAGATTTTACTTATATTAACTGCTGTGCTGTAATGGAGACAGCCATTGTTTAAGTTATATAAGACTGTAAGTTGGGATAAACTTGATGCATGAGGTGCATAAACACAAGCTCACGAGCAGAGCAGTCATGCTGGGACAGAAGCTAAACAATGTGATCCGAGTAAATGAATAACTACAATAAAGGTCCCTTAGAGGTTTTGTTTGATAAACATTTTTATCATGTGTTTCACAGTGAGATCCTGGAAAAATTAAGCAAAAATAAGACTTAACCACGTGGGAGTTGTTATAAAAGAGTGAAAGATTTAAAGTAATCTTGTTCCAGCATTGCCACATGCAAACAAATATCACAAATTTCAGGATCAAGACCCTTTGAGCGGATACATGCATACACCTGTTAGGATGTGTACACATTGTACAAGCAGTGTATACTGACACAGAGGTGAAGTGGAGACAAGAAGATGGCCGACTGAGGGTTGATGGTGGCTGGCAGACCAGGCAGGACAGGTGGATTAGGGTTAAGCAGCATGGACAGGCTAAAGGGTCTGCTGGCAAACTAGCAGGCAGGCAGAAGATCCAGAGAAATGGGGCGAAACACAGTTCATCTCAGGCTCAAAATCAACATGAGTAATAGTTCTCAGAATACTCAGAACTACAGAGGCCTGAAGTTAGAGACTACCCAGTAGCTGAGACAACAATCTGGCACCGAGCAAGAGAGGAGCTGGGGTTAAAATGCTGAAGGGGTGATGCATTGATTGGGCAAAGGTTCATCCTGGATCAAGGAATTCAGGCCTATAATATGACTTCTGTGCCTCTGCTGAGTTATGAGTGTAGATGAAAAGTGCTTCATTAATGGCCATATGGTGGCACTGTCCACACCAAAAACAAATCCCTTTTTCCTTTGCTTCTCTCCAAACCTTTCACTTATTCTAAATGTTTCTGTTAGTGACCATAGCAATTTGTGCACACTCAGTGTTGCTTTGTGTAATAAGCATATGCTGGAAACAGAAACAATGGCAGATTACCAGTTTGCTACAGTTTTGTTTGCACTGTTTGGTCCAATGTCTAATTGACACTTGAGGTTAGTACCACGGCACCGCTTCACGGATGAACGGAGGCGTGTGCTACACCCCTTTTGCTCCACCTCAGCATCTGCAGTTAAAATTATGGCAGATATTACACTTTTGGCTTAGACCCAGTCAAACCGGCAGATAGTGGGAAACTTTCCAGAGTGGGATTGTTGTCGATGAGGAATAAAGGAAAAGTTTTCACATGTCCAGAGCATCACCCGTGTGATTGAGTGGGCTCATTCATCCTTATATTGAACTGTAATCAACAGTGATGTAATCTTCAGGTGTTTTGATAAAAAGTAACGAAAGTCTGTACACCTTAGTGCCTTTTTATGACGAAAGGGGACTGCTGAAGACAGCTAACACCACCGAGTAGTTGGGGTTGTTTAGGTGAGGACAAGATATTTTGTAAAACGAAGGTTGTGTGGACAGAATTAGATTTTAAAAACAGGGGAAAAGTATCTGTTTTCAAAAGTATCTGTGTACGTGTACACAGGGCTGCAGTGCATATTCCTAATTAAAATTATGGTCAGTCAAATTACCACAAACAGACATAAATTGGGCTTTGCTTCAGCATAGTATTAGTTTCATTAAAATTAATGGGAGCTTGGAGGCCATAGGGTACAAACACATTGCACAGCTGGTGGTAGATGGGGGACTGTAGGGACCCAAGAGAGAATTTTAACTCCGAACAGGTTAATCTAGTCGCATGCGTACTGTTGTCCTCCTGTCAAAACCAGAGATAACATCCTTCACCTGATAACCACGGTACAAACTGGCATAGGTGAGGACCCACCTCACTGAAGTGTCCTTAACCTTAAAACAGGAATTCAACAGGCTGTTTTAAGTGTCATAAGATTTTAGAAAAATTAAATACTGTTTACTCATGTGAAATGCTTAGGCGGACTATATTGGCATGTTTACTGAACCATAGCAGAAGTCATATGTCTCTAATTACTAATCTATGGTGGGGAGAACGGACAGAAATGTATCCACACTGCACAACAAAACTTCTATCAGAACATATCCAGCTAGTTATGAAATGCCAATCAAAAATGTATGTCCCCTAAACTGCAGGATGAGTCATCCAAAGTCTTTGTGTGGATAGACAGTAAGTGAGAGCAGAAGGGATGGGAGACGCTTGGAACGCTGCTCTACACTGAGTTGTGATGAGAAAAGAGTGTGAATGGCAAGGCTGAAAAGAATGAAATGGGAGATGGAAAGGAAAGCATAACAGATAGAAAGGTACAACCATATGCACACTATTAATTTGATTATAATCAGAGTAAAGTTATACTGGTTATAGTCGAATCAACTGTGGGGAGGCATCAGTGTAGCAACAAGCCTTGCACAGTGTCTACTTTGCTGGAAAGTCATTAAGAAGATCTGTGCAGCTATAACCACAAACAAACCAGCAGGGTTAACCAGCATGGAGCCAATTGAGTGGATTATTTAAAGGACAATCCAGCAGTCTTTTCAGCAAGACCAGCTTCTTTAAACACTGATCACTTTGTTACTGTGTTATTTGTTAGCCAGCTCTAACTTTACAAAACTGACAATACAAAGCACATGTCTACTTCACGCAGCAATTGCTGAAGTGTGCGGAGGTTAGATAGTAAACTGTCTACTCAAACTCTCTTCATTCTGCACAGAATTGCTTTTGTCATTTTTCTTGTCTATTTCAAGTCAGTTGTATAACAGCATGAACGCTTTCCCAGAGACACTGAGTGAAAGTGTGTATCATTATCCCAAATTGAACAATTATATTGCATCTTGCCCTTCAGGTGTTTCACGCCTCCTTCAAATGTGGTCAAACTTAAAATTTGACCTTCAGACATGAATGGATTTCATTTCAAATGTACTCCAGCATTCAGCCTCACACCAGCACTACATCAGTAACCCAATATTAGATTTTATTTTAAAAAATGAGCTTTTGCCCAAATGTTTGTTGAAATTACAAGAAACAACCCTTTAACTAGAAGGGCAATCGGAAAACACTGGGGCCCCTGGGGTGGAGGGAATTAGTGATAGCTAAATGAAGCCTCATGAAGCTTTTTTTTTTTTCTGAGCCCACTTGATGGCGGTCTTGGTGTAAAGAGAGAGGATCAAAGGATAGCAATTTAGTGTGCTTTCACCTTTTTGTTGAACAAAAAGTGGGCCTAGTGGGCTCAGAAAATAAAGAAAATGCTTCATGAGGTTTCATTTGGCCATCACCACCTGGACATATGCCCATGTTCAAAGAAGGCCTCATGTTAGATCAAAAATGGTGCGGTTTTCTATATATGCATTCAAAAAGGCAAATCCATATCCATCATGGTTTTCTGATTTTGTAAAATAGTAACAATCTATAACAAATGACATGCTTCTTGTACATAAACTATAATTTAACTATAAAAAGCTATTTAGTGAAACTAATTCTTTCCTAATTTCTTTTTTCGTTTTTGACATATACAGATATGTAATGATGATTGCTGGGTGATATGTATGTTGATGTTGTCTAATATTAAGCCTCTGTATCAAGACAATACGATTTAGAGTAGCAAGTTTAGGTGCAAAATCTCTCAAGACTTACAAGCTGGGCACATCTGCAAGCGGAAGTAACATAACAGACAGTACGACACACTTTTGTATAACTTATATGTGTGTATATATATGTATATGTATATAGAAAACTCTGTGTATGTGCTTCATAACTAGTAACCAAGTAACTAGGGTGCACTTGGAGCTCATCATAATAGCACGTACTGGGGCTCATCGAAACTACCTCACACCACTGGGAGGTAATAAGCTAATGATCAAAGCAACCCTTAATCACAAGATTTTTGAAGAGAGTCTGGTGAATGTTGAATATTTACTGGGAGAGCACAGACTTCCGCCAAGGCAAAATGCCCTGTCTCGCAATGTTAACGACAGTGAAAAATAATTTCTGTATTGGCCTTATGATTTGGACTGCTCCAAAATTTAACAGGTTCTTCCTTGGTCCACACTACAGCCTTCCAGTTTCAGGATTATTAAGTGTCAGGATAATCGGGCCAGTGGTTTTTCCTTAATCCTGCTGACAATTACAAAGAAACCAAACCAAAAACATGGCGGAGGTAATAAATAGACTTGAGCATGACATTGGCAAACACCTAAAACATCAGTAAACCATGGCAGACCCTCCTCCCTAGTTGTGGTTGTCTGTCTTCCTATCAAAAGGGACATTGCCTTTGATGGGGTGTCTTCTACCAATACACACACTTCAATCTCTTCTTTAGGAAAGTGATAGCTTTTTCAATTTAGTCTGACGTCAGATGATTTTTCATCAAGACTGTAATAACACTTTATTTAAATCTCCTATTCAGTATTTCAGTTAATGTTTAAACAGTGTTACTCGCTGTAACCCCTCTGTACACATTATGTATCATTGTAATTGTAAAAATATGCCTTACATAGTTTTTAAAAAATTAAAAAACAGGTCTAAACTGTATGAATAAAGTGTGCATATGTGTACTTTTAATGCTTTCTAGCACAACTGGAGGCAGAAAGAGAGAGACTGATGCAGCAAAGTAAAGCGTCAGACAGACCTAGAGAACAGAAAGCAGTTGTATCTGTGCCGTGTCCTCTCCAACCTACAGGTCTGAGCAAGGGGAGAGCAATAAAGGATTTGACCAGAATTACTCTCAGCTTTTATTGCACCCCGAAGTGTGTGACTTCTGCAGAGCATGACCTCTGCTTGGGGTACTTGAGACAGAAATATTACCCATTAGTGCATGGTGACTATTTACAGGTGAAATGCAGCTCTCTTGGTGAGATGCACAGCGCTGATTTCCTGGCCCCAATCCCTCTGGGGACAAAGGTCATCATCTCCTTTTAGAATACCTGCATACAGTGGTATGCAGGTATTCACACAAATATATAAAAAATTACTTTGAACCTTTTTTTTTTTGTCATGGGCTCGAAATGTTTCTTGAGAGGCTATTTAATCTAATCAAATGTAATTAGATTTACTCAAATGTGGTCACATATAACCTACAGCAAGGTCCAACACACTGTACATCAGACATAAGCTCCACCAGTGACACACTTGATTATAATATGCTTTACAGAGAAAGGGCATATGGTGCATACTCCAGATTAGTCTGTGGTAATTTCTGATTCAAGTGTCTCATGTTGGAGCGAACCAGGAAATCCAGTCCACTACAAATTATACAGACAAACACCTATATAGTCATATATACATACATATGAACAGAAGTCTGCTGTGTTCACTTTAACCTGCTTTATTTTAGATTTATACATGGTGCTTGTTTTCACTGTTACCACACGTGTACAACAATGTATCCTCATACAAAAGTTTGATTTATATCTAACAAATAAGTGCCCCTGGAATAAAGTTACATACTTATTATAAAGTTACATGAATAACCTAAAGTTACTTAGGTTAGGTTGAGGCAAGTTAAGTGAAATAGGTTAGGCTTAGGTAAAGAGACACAGTGACAAGTTCACTTGGTTTCCCAAGGGACACAAACACTGGTCTCTTGGGGGAAAGTCCCGTGTTGTTTGACCCTTCCACCTCCCAAACCTTCCTCTTTACACAGACTTTTGATCTTTATACTACTTCCGTCTTTACTCCCATCAGGCCATAGATCACGAGATTGCAGCCTTCTTGATTACGTGGGTTATATACAATTTGTGGTGCATTATTTTTCGTAGGTATAGGTGCGAGCAGTGCGTGAGAACAGCCTGATGTACAAACAGAAAAACAGTCAAGAAGTATTTCACTGATGGAAAGGTGGTCCTTTCATAAAACTGGGCTGTCTATGCAGTAGGGAGATGCAAATACTTTTGAAATCTGTGCTATGCGACTTGAGAAAAGCTACCAGAATCCACTGTGCCACACTAGACCTAAAAACTCTCCCACTGGTTGGTGACGTAACGTGAACACATTCATTTGCTACAGTGGTGGCCGGCTGGCAACAAATGATCTTGGTTTACAAGCAAACAGTAAGCTAAAACATTTTTCTGAAAACATGTAAGCTGAGAAATATGCAACTCAGGAACAGAATACTGGTTAATATCTGATCAGCACTGCCTAGTTTACCCTTTAATCTCAGTTGTTTTTTTTTAAACCCATCTTAAAACCCATCTCTTTTCTATAGCCTTCTGATTATCATCAGGATGACATAACTGACCACACAGTCTCTTCTGAGGTATTTTTGTTGTTTGCTCAATGCTTTTTGTGTTATGATGTTGTCAAAATATTGTATGCGCTTATTAATTTAGCATACATTCTCCTATTTATTACTGTTTTGTATGGTTCCTTGTGGTTTTTTTATTTCTTTGTGAAGCACTTTGGTCAACATTTGTTGTTTTGAAATGTGCTCTATAAATAAATCTGACTTGACTGACTTGACTTGACAACATAATTTGTCGGCAGATTATTGTAAATGAAGAGAAATCAAAGGAAAAGGTCACTGTTCCCTATGCAAGCATGAGGCATTCCACATTTTGACAGTTCATGTAAAGGACTAACATACAGGAACAGCAATGTTCTTGCACAGCAGGGTAATCAAGACTCCCTACAGTTTGAATTTCACTGAGATCAATTCAATCATACAGTTTTATTCTACAGCAGAATAATACTGTTGTAACCTCTGTCAAATGTCCTCCTCCATCGTCTCTGTACCAAACATCCCTTGAAAAGCTGAGCACTAAAGCTGTTTAGTTTTAGACAGCCATCTTGAAACTTAAAGCTTTTTGGCTTTTTCCTTTTTAAATCTGCCTTGACACTGACCACAAGAGAGCTCTGAACCAGTAAAGTCTTCACAGATCCTGACTTAAGCAGCCCACTGGATGTAAAAATAAAATAAAACTTTTGAACTGAGTTGAGAGGAGACCACGCAGCCTCTGTGAGTGCACCACACTTCACTGCAGCCTTTCTGGGAATACTCGTGCACAGAAGGACGCCTTTTGTCCATTTGGGAACAGTAAATTGCTCACACTGAGAACACTTGAACAAGCAAGGATGCCTTTAACAAGCTTTACAGAGCGCCACTCTTTTGAACACAAGCTTTGTCGTTATTTTGTCACCATAGGCCAGCCCCAGTGGTGTTGAACTAAGGGCCACCAAAGCAGGGTAGAAGTTTATGGGCAGAGCAGATAAGTGAAGGAGATTAAATGAGGAGATCTGACATTTGTGGAGACACTGTATGCTTCCCCCTGTTTCCAGATAGACATTAGAGAGGTATCGATCTTCTCATCTAACTCTTGATATGAGAGCAAACAAGCAAATGTCGTACTTGTCCCTTAAATACAGATCGGACATTGGTACATTTAAATAATGAATGTATGAATGCCTAAATCCAATTTGCATGAACACAGCTTGTTTTTCAGCCTCACACTAAATGGTTTGCAAATTAATAAAATGTGCTCATTATCTGAGGAACTGTGAAGATGATCAAAGTTTGATTTATTTAGAAATTGTTGGTTGTGACAGATCCATTTTTTTTTTATGTGAAGACACAATTAGGTCTCTTGCATTTTGTACAAAATTGTCAAAATTCTCTGCCTGAGAGACAACCTCTTCTGGCAGCTCCAAACACTTTAGACACCTCTGGAGCTCGTCTAAGTATCAGCAAAGGAAGGAGTCATTTCCTTAATTAATTAGCACAGTTGATAAAATGCTTTTACTCCTTGGCCTGAAAGTAGGACCACAAATGTGTCACTCTGAGAAATTTTTGTCCAGTTATGACAGGTTTTCTGCTCTGAGTCACTTGATAAATATGGATCATGGTCTTCCTATTATGCCTACGCAAAAAGTAATTCAAAGGGACAGTACACCCAAAATTCAAAGTTTCATATTTTTCCTCTTACCTGTAGAGCTATTTATCAATCTAGATCAGAGGTCAGCAACCTTTACTAACAGAAGAGCCATTTTTGACCACAAATAGTAATAAAAATAATTTGCCTGGAGTCACAAAACATATTTGAACCTAGCCAATCAACATTACTGACAGCTCTAAAGGAGCTATTATTGATATGTTTTACTAAGCAGTGGCTTCTCTGCAGTAGTTTATTTCTGATTATTTGGAACTTTAATTTTGCATTGGCGGTGAAAGCAAATGAAGCTGTCCACACAAAAACATCTTCTCCTGGCCTCTGAGATTTTTGCTTTTTTAGATTTGGAATCATAACTAGCCCAGCAAGGATGATTTAAGACTAGCCACCACTCTTCAGGTTTGGCAAAAATATATAAAATAATGGTGCTAGGCTGTACATGTGTGAAGCACATTTTGGTTTATGAAATATTTTAACATCTTTTTAAAATTGGTGCATAATTTGTTTAGGCCTACAACAATTATAAATGAACATGTAAAAAAATAGCTGTTGAGTATTTCCATATGATTTTTTCAATTCCACAGAGAGCCGCTGGACGAAGAGATGTCTGCCTTCTTTCCTATATAATGGAACTAGGTGGCACTCAGCTTGTGGTGACCAAAGCACCAAAAAATTTAACTTGAAAATCTCAACAGCAATGTATCTCTCCAGAAATCACGACCTGGTTACTCAAATTAATCCACAGACCTTGGTTTGAGCAGTTTCATGTAGGAACTATTTTCTTTCTACCAACTACAGCTGCCAACTGTATCACTGCACAGATGGAAGTGTGCATTTACTCTTGGATGAAAGGCTCATGCTTGTGACAGCGCTAGATGTAAACATTAATACTGTCCGTCTTGGCTGAGTTGTAATGTTAGCTAGTTCAGTGGTGCTAAGTGAGCTAGTTGCACTCTTCCTTCTGTGCTAGTACCATCTAGTTTCAATATACTCGAGAGAAGCTAGACAGTTCTAGGACCGATACCTCCAACACTTAAAAACTCAAACCAAAACAATCAAGAGTAAGATGAACAATATGTATTTTTTGATTTGGGGTTGAACTGTCCCTTAAAGCAAAACATCTCAGTTCAAATCATTCAAAACTGCTGCTCGGTAGTGATGGCCAAATGAAGCCTAATGAAGCATTTTCTCTATTTTCTGAGCCCATTAGATGGTGTTCTTGGTTTAAAGAGAGAGGCTCAAAGAATAGTAATTTAGTGAACTTTCAACCTTTTGTTAAACAAAAAGCGCCATCTAGTGGGCTCAGAAAATAAAGAAAATGCTTCATGAGGCTTCATTTGGCC
>JAPZEB010000026.1:3115967-3126961 GCA_029783705.1 Chaetodon striatus | reverse complement strand
AACCTTTTGTTAAACAAAAAGCGCCATCTAGTGGGCTCAGAAAATAAAGAAAATGCTTCATGAGGCTTCATTTGGCCATCACTACTGGACAGTACCGATGGCCAAATGAAGCCTCACAGCAACAATTTGTGTTTGTCAATTCATGTATCTTGCTCTGTATGTTATTTTATACTCTGTACTGTGACTCTGGGTGTTTTGAAAGGCACTTTTTAAAATAAAAATGTATATGTATACTTGTAAGGGAAGGATAATGGTCACAGTCTGTTTAATCAAGAACTGGAATATCCAGTGATTATATTTTCTGATCAGTCTGCTGACAGATCAAGAAAACTTTCTCCCAATATCTAGTTTCATTTCGAGCTTATGCTATAAACATTTAGGTATCAACATGAAGTAAATAGGAAGAACTGATGGATCACCCATGTCAGGCTGAGTCCTTATAACTCACCCTGGGTTTAACCTCTCAGTTCTGGCCAGCGGATCTCAGCTGAAGCAATTCTACCCTCTCTGTCTCTAGTGGATGGTTTGCTGTTCTGTTGGAAGGCTCTCTAAACATAAAGGGTTCTTAGCACTTGTATATGTGACAGTAAAAACTGAATGCTGTATGTTTAATGAGGTAGAGACTGAGGGTGGATGCTCAGTGATGAGTCATGGGAGAAACCTCAGCGCAGGGGTGACTACATCTCTCAAGGTTCAGGTGTAAATATTGTCTTCCAGAGGTGAAAGACAGAGTGTATGAGGGCGTGCTGCTGATGGTAGGGGCCTCTGTTCAATGTAAACCTCCTTCAAAACCTTATTGTTTAGCTGAGGAAGAGGTTGAGACAAGAGTGTTTGGCTCTCTTAGACAGCAGAGAGAAGACATCACAAATCCCTTATCAGACATTTCTGCCAACAATATACAGCTTTCTCTTCAGCTGAGTCAGAAAGGGGTCACATGAGAACTTAGCAGATCTGTGCAAGGATCTAAAACACGATGGAGCAGGATGTGCGCTCACAGCTCTTTGTGCATTGCCGAAAGATAGGTCTACAGGTCATGACCAGTTCAACCAAATGAATCATTCATACAGTGATTGTGTTATTGAATTCTTTTTTGAGGCCTGAAGATGTAAAACGATCGTATGATTCACCCAAAAAATATGTAGATTAGAAGAAGATTTGAAACGGAGGATCATTTTGTGTTTTTTTTTTCTATCCTGTTAATCGTAACAGAAGGCTAAGATTTATTTAGTGAGCCTTTTTGCAGAGGTCTTGACCCCCAGGTTAATAGCAGATGGCTTAAACAATTACCTCAAGACCTGCAGACTGAAAGGTGGCTCTGAAAAGTTTCTATCTTGCTGCTTCGTCGAGGAGAGCAGCTGTTGTCTGCTTTGACTCACAGCAGGTGGATAACAGTGGTGACCCAAAGTTAGACAGAAATGAAAGAGAAGCTTTGTAAAGAACATCCACTTTGTATGCAATCATCGCTTCTTCTAAATTCACTTTGCTCGGTCTGAATGCCTGAGAGCGTGACTTAAAGGGTAACCGGTATTTTTCAACCTGGACTTTATCTTTTTTATTTTCAAGTGACTAATAGAAACACTTTTTTGAAATTGGTCCAGTATTTAGTGAGAGCGCTGTAGCCAGCAGCTGTGACAAAGGCTGAAATGTAAGCACTTGGGGCATTTGTGCACCATCGATGTATGTCCAATAAAAGTGCTTGTTTCTGCCAGTGACAGGCTCAGATTGTTATTCTTAGTGTCTGACAACATTATACAAAGGATCTCTACAGAGACAGACCTTTTTGTAAAGAGTAAGATCCTTTTTGTTAGCTCGAAACAAACTCGAAATCACCAATACCAAACCCACCAGACACCATCTGAATAAATAGTAATGTCATCATCGTACACATTTTATTCAAAGTCAACAGAAACAAAATAAAACTCACAGAAACCATCTTGATATGTCTCTCTACTATCCCAACAATCACAAACTCTGGTTTGGTTGAAACAAAACCTAATTCACCAGGTTAGATGCGGAAATATGTTAGCTTTATACACACTTAAATTCGATTTATTTAAGTAGAATCTGGTGAGTTTGGCAAAGATGATTTTGGGGCGATTCGAAGCTGGAAAAGATTTGACCCTTTTTCAATGGTGAAATAAATAAATAAAAAACATTTTTAAGTGATGTCAGTGTTGATATTGTGGCAGCTGCTTCAAAGAAATCAATGTTTTGAAAATACTGAATTTGATTATAATTTTTTATTGTCATTTCTCCAAAATAAAAAAAAAGAATATCTGAATCTCAAAATAAAAAACCGAAGACCTACCCAACAAATGAATACGTGAATAGTTGAATATTCAAACATATTTGGCTTGTATTCAAGACAGACAGTGGAGGGGGTTAGAGCTCTTTCTATGAAGGCTTATTGATGAGTGTTTGGGTGGAATGTTATGTGCTAGCTGCCTCTTAGCACAGGTGGAAAAAAGGATTTGCATGTTTCTTTTATTTTCATACATGTGCAGTTAATCTAACCTTTCTCTTCACTGTTAAGCCATTACTCGCAAAGACACAAAGTGCAGCAACACACAGACTTTTCCTACATCTTAGATTTCAGTGACACACACGGATAAACTGTAAATGACCCACCTTAAAAAGGGGCAGAAATAAACACAGTATGTATAGACTTGTTGGAAGAAAAGGTAAAAAAAAAAAAAAATATATATATAGGGTTTGATTTTTTTTTTTTTTTTTTGACGACAACTCATTTGTAAATGCAGAGCAGTTTAGGAGCCAGGACTTAAGTCTGATGTCTAGAGCTTCATGTTAGTGCATAAACACACCATAAGCAAGGGCACAGAAAAGCCTGCATGTCTTTGCCAATTCCCAACACAGTCTGGAATACTGGGGCTTAGTCTGTGGGTATATGTCATACTTTGACCAACAGAGTACACAGTCCTGTAAAAATTGCACTTTGTGTCACAGTGACATGTGTGGCAATGAAACTGTCAGGAGCCAGACAGCTAGTAAACACGACAGTATGACAGAGATGACTTTTTTTAAAAAATGACTGACTAGGAGATGTTCGAGCTGCTTTGGACCCCAAAGACAAAAAGAAAACAATGCGTATTTTTTCAGGGACTTTGCCTTCTTAGTAGTCCGTCAGTTAACCACACTAATGTGACTGGAGTTTAAATATGTGTTTGATTTCTGGAAACACAGCATCCGATTTAGGGTGTACTGAGGCCTGTGTTTGCTTTGATGTAGAGGTTCATGATAATCAAAGAGTGACAAGACAGCGAGCGGAAGAAAACAAGAGGGACGGCAGGAAAAAGACTGCCGAAAAGACAAAAAAAAACAGCTTACACAAGTTAAATGGAAAAATGAGAGAGATGACACGAGAGGAATATGCAGAAAGAGAGAGTGTGAAATAGAAAGGGGAGACGAGAAAGAAAGGCAGTGGGGGCAAAGTGGAAATATAAAGTAAATGCTAAAGAAGAATAAAAATCAGAAAAGAAAGTGGAAGATGAAGGAAGAGACAAAAACTATTTTGAAAGTACTGAAATGAGAAAAAGAGGCAGAAAAGGGCAGTATGAAGGAGAAACAAAGAGAAGAGATGGAGGGAAAAAAAGCGAATGAAAGTAGGTGAGGGGACAAAGCCAAAAAAATTTGAGAGAAACTGTAAACGAGGGAACTCAATACAAAGAAACGAGAGTCCAAAAGTAACAAGGAAAAAATAAGAAACATGGGGGAAGACACTGGACAACTGAAGATAAGACAAGAAATAGAGGTGGACAAGGGAAAAGCATGGTATATGACATGAAGAGAGACAGGAAATGAAAGGAAATTAGGTGAAGAGGGAGCAACAGGTAGAAAGGGAGAAAACAGGTGAGAGTGACAGAGGAAGACAGAAGAGAGCAATGCAAACTCCAGAATAAGAAAGGGAAGATCTTTTTTTTTTTTTTAAAAATAATACAAAACAAGAGAGGCAGATGTACTTCAAATAATAAAGACTGATCATGTTTCCTAATATCACTGTTAGACTTGACAATTAAATACAATCAATTCACCTTAAAGAGACAATGAGTAAGGCTATTTTTAAAGCTGGTAAAATGGATAACAGGCATATCCGGCTGTCATAGACACTGCTATTACAAGTTACAAAGAAAATGCATGCATCAATAAATCTACAGCCATGTTTTGTACATCATAAGTTCAGTGGCAGCTTGATGTTGAAACCTGCCAGGCATTTCCGCCTGTCTGAGTACCAGCTGCAGGGTCCTCAGCTGGGAGCCATCCTTAATTGAAGTTTTGCCCCTTTAATCTCTGAACATCTCAGGATGGTAGAGCAGCGGTCAGGAACGTCTCCCTGCTGCTCCCTGCAGCTGGATTTACATAGTCAGGTGGTTCCACTACGTAGCCTCTCGGTTCCCTCAGCTCTTGTCTCTTCTTTGCAGCCAGAGCCAAAAACGTCCCTTTTCCACTTTTTTTTTTTTTTTTGGCTTTCACTGACATGAACCCGATGCTTCTCAGGAAGTGCTTGGGTGAGAGGCTCACAAAGCCACAGCAGCGGACTTCCACTGTATAGGTTGTTGCTCTTCAGCCTTCCTCTTGGTACTCTGCCAGTAGTTCAGCATACTGCAGCTTTTTCCTTTCATATGCTTCCTGGATGTCCCCCTCCCACAGAGCCATCAGCTCGACTAACAAGACAAGCATCCCAGTTGCCGTGCACAGGACAATGTCAGGTCTCGGTGTGGTGGTGTGATGTGCGTGGGGAACCTTAGCTGCTTGTCAAGGTCTGCTCTCATTGACCGACCATCTGCCAATACTGATGTTCCGTCTTGTGTGGAGCAGTTCTGCACTGATTGTCCAAACGGGACAAGCTGCTTCTGGTAACATTGGTGCCAAGACCCTCGTGCTCTCTGTGAGCTCTGCCAGCTTCCCTAGCACCTGGTTGTACTGCCACCCTGGGCCAAGGTGGTCTTGTCACAACACAGGATATGGTGGAAATCGACCTGGGCCATTTCACATAGGCCAGAGTTCTCTTCTGAGGTGAACCATCGTGCCAGATAGACTACCCCAGGAATGAGTCCTAAAACTGGGAAATGAGTTAGCATTTTAGCATTCCTGGTTCCCCCCAACTCAAAATCAATGGTGTAGGGTCTATAGTTAACAAAAGCTTAGGATACTTTCATATTTTGTTCCACAAAATAAAATATGTCAGTTAAATACCCCACTTGAGAATTTTGAAGCTTTTATGTGTCTTTAAAAAGACGGTTGGTAGCAAGCTGCTAAATGAGACTACAGAACTTCATCATTACAAACACAGCTTTACACTCTCGTTGCGGTGGCAACGCTAAGTCATGGAATTGTAGTGTGGTGTGTTTATAGTCTAACGTTAGTTTTTGACTTCTCGCATTCAGGCCTCAAAAATCATAAAAGTCGTGTTTATTTGTTAAGACTATCTTGCTGAACAAAACAAGTTTCATAAATGTTTGTTTGCCACAGAGCTTATTTTCTGCAATGATGCAAAATTCCCAAAGGATTTTCAACAAAGGAACCAGGATGATGCTAACTTCTGCATTGCTTCTGCATCCCTGGAGTGCTCTATTGACTGGGCTAAGACAGGTGTCATATGTGGCTCTGATTTGAAAGCTCATTCTTGTCGGTGGGATCTTCAACAGGTCATTCCTATTGCTATTGGGAGAATGCCCTCCCACTTTTCCCATGGGCCTTGTTGACACTGGCTAACACACGATTACCAAAAACTTGCCTTCCTCCATTCATGTCACGTCTGTGACCACTAACTTTTTTGTTCTTTCACCGAAGCTTTTGATCAAACTTTTCATATTAGTTTAAAATTTTAAACACAAATAGCAGAGGTGTGTTGATGAGCCGGCAGTTACAGATACTGACCATTTAATTGCAACAGCTTCAGCCTGAGAGTGAAGGAGGACCTTTTGTGCAAACATGCCAAGTGATGGTGGTGATGACTAGTCTACAGCCATGCAAGCAGCCTTGTGAGGCTGTACTTATAAACAGCAGTGCTTTAAACTGAACACTGATGTTAGCATGCTAACACGCTACAACTGTGACAATACTAACATGCTGATGTTGAGCCCGTCATGTTAACCATCTTAGATCACCATCTTAGTTTAGAGTATTAGCATGTAACCTTTGCCAAGGTTACATGCTCAGTACAAAGTACAGCTGTAGCCGATGGAAACATCATTAGCCTATAGCATATTTGGCCATAAACCAAAGTATTGGACAAATTAAAAATTTTGGCCTGGCAGTGGTGCCAGATGAAAAGTCAGGGCAGCACAAAAGTGTTCCGAGACGAACATTAATGTCTGTACCAAATCCCCATAGGAGATGCAGATTTTTTAACTTTGACCTGCTAGACAAGGGCAGTTCATCTAGTATGAGTGTAGTTGTTTCAGAACAAAAAGAAAAGGCACTTGCTACATATATGTACGGGCTCTCTAGGTGTCCAACAACTGAGTAATATATTCTATATTAAAACAAACAAACAAAAAAGATTGATTTGATGCCTACCAGAAGACTATCGGGACTTCTCATCTATTACTTGCTCTATCCACTCAGGCTTCTCGTCAGTCGATGACAAGATATGGGAATTCTCATTAATCTCACACACACATACGGATGCAGACACACATTCTTTTCCAGCTCATAACTGAAAGAGTTGACCCCGCTACTAATGGAAATTTGGAGATGTAAAGTGCTGTGACAGGTTCATATTGGCCAACAGCAAAGATTAGAGTCAGGAAGTCCAAGGCTAAGTGTGTGTGACTGTGTGTGGCTCAGAGAGAGAGAAAGTAACTGTGTGCGTGTGAGAAGGGTGCTGTTTATGAGTGGTCTGTGAACAGATTTGTCCTTAAATCCTCCGTACTCACATGTGGGGAAAATAGGAATTCATCAAAGTGTTCATGAAGAACGCTTGTTAGTACTCGGGTCTGATTGGTCTTATATTGACAAAAATCCCACTCATATGTTGCTTTGAACCTGAATCTGCATGTTGTCATTCATGTTGATAAGAAAATATTAAATATTGAACATAAAAAGAGATGCTGTTGATGCTAATATGTGTTAAAAAGGAATTAGATTGATTAAGAAGGAACGGATCGCAATTGCTTAACCTGATATTTGGTGATCAGGCTAGAGTATATTTTCACAAGCGGGGCTGAACGGAAGGTAAGGTGTGGCTTTTGAGAAGTCATTGCTCTCCAGTACCCTGTAATTGCAGCAATGCAACATTGTGGAACTAAGTTTAACAAGGCAGACCAGATACTGTCAGGATTTGGACTTTTGTATGCAGGCACATTTAAAAATAGTGGTGTCTTAAAGCAGTGGTTCCCAACCTTTTTCTTGAGGGACCCATATTTTTACCATTGTAGACTTTGGTAATAGCAATTCAGTGTGCTTTCAATCTTTTGTTGAACAAAAAGCGCCACCTAGTGGGCTCAGAGAATAAAGAAAATGCTTCATGAGGCTTCATTTGGCCATCACTACCTCTGGCTCTAAAAACTAAGATGTTCATGGTGGCTGTCACACACCTAAGGTTTCAAAACTGGATTTTACAAACCAGTGGGTGACGGTATCTATGTCTCTGATCGACAGCCACCACAACTGAAATTGCCATGAGCTGGAATGAGCTAAAAGCATGACACTTGGCCCAATAATTGGAAATGATGTTCAAGGGCTGCCCAAGAAATATCACCTACAAGCCACATGGTAGCGCTGTAATAAATACCCTTTAACACAATTTTGGGAAAGCCATGCCCCTCACAAAGTAACTCCTAGAGACTTGAAATCTGGCACACTTACCCAGCTCAATGTGCTCTACAAAAACATTATTGGACTGAGATACACAATGTTACAATAAATGAGCAAGATTGGTCAAAAAACATATCTGCCATCAATCAAAAAGTCTTTGCAAAGGGCAGGGCTTAGAAGAAAAGAGACCATAGCTCAAGTTGTCTTGGAGAAATCCCGATTAAACTTAGTGGAGACAATTTGCACAATTTGAGTCCTGAATGCAAAAACCAGGTATCATACACATCCAATAAAGGGGGAGCAAATGACAGGACTTTTAATGCACAATTATTGAAATGCTGCATACATGGTAGGAATGACACAACAGTGTGACCAGTTTTTGAGAGCTCTAAAGACTCAGGCCTCTAAATCAACTGTTCAGCCATTTACTTTATAAGGTCAATGCCCTGACATAAGTGTTTCTGACTGTATTGGGTTTTGGGACTGAAGCCTTCATCCCAGCATGCACTGGACAAAATGCTGGAAAAATATATGGGCATGTCACCAGTGATTTTCAGGCACATTTACCTTCTTGCATATGTAGAATAGGGGATGCCTATTTGTTCATATATTATGGAATACTCTCACTTTCTGATCACCTTCAGAAATACAACTGACCATACATAACTAAAATGCTCACTATACATGTCATTCACCACTGAAACATTTTCATATACAACTGAAAATGCTCAATCACATACATCACACTTCAGGTATGATCCATTCTTTGCCAGGAGAATGTTTTCTTTTCTTTTTTTAAATCCCTGTCTTTCTGTGCATACATGTTAGGATCAGTCATACCTTTCAAATGTATTTTAGCCTGTTTGAAAACAACTGAATTAATTGTTTGAGTGATGTATGATGAAGTCACATTATGTGTGCAACTCTTAGTTGTCCATAAAGAGAAAACCACAGCCTGGTTTTTTTTTTCACATTTTTCACGCCCCTGCTGTATGTCACGATGTGACTTGAAATAACAAAGAGTGTAATTGAGCTATTAATGCTCCCTATGGCTAATAATGTCATGTCACCATTTAGGGGAGAGGATACATTATTCATACCGCCATTATCCTCCAGTTTGACCCTCTCTATGACAGACACATGCAGCACAGTGGGGGGTGGGGGGGCTATCATGTCCTATCGGCTCAGCAGGGACCCTGTGTGTTTGCCTACAGTGTTTATCAGAAGCCTAGAAAGTGTGTTTGTGTGCCTGTACTTTCACCCATGTGTAACATGTGTCCTCTTGTGTGTTTCGGCCATTTGTGTGTACGGACATTTTCACTCAATGGTGTGTGTGTATGTGCATATTATTGATTCATATCAACACAGCACCTGTCTGTCAGGCATACGGTGTACAACAACCCTGCACTCTAGCAGATCTCTCTGTCTCCCACACACACAAACACACACACACACTTGCTGTGCTCCCCATGTCTCAACAGACGTCAGCTGGAACAGAGCCGAGCCGAATGTTTCCTTACTATCTTTACATACACACTACACGTTATGGACATACTAAACAAAGCAACATAGCAGTCTGGGAACACACACACACACACACACACACACACACACACACCAAACAAAGCAGCACACAGGCACGGGGCAACCAAGCTGAGAGAGCAGCCAATTAGCCTGACCATCTGTTATGAAGGCAAGTACCAGCACTTGTGTGTGCACGTGTGTGTGTGTGTGTATGATAGAACGATGCAACTGTCAAATGTCCAGCTAATCCTTCCTGCTAACAGGGTCACACAGTATATGCTGAAAAACGACAAAGTAGAAAGGGAGGAGGTGAAAGGCAAAGACCGGGGTGAGGGGGAGAAAAGTATGGATGGATGAGAGAAGCCAAGGAAAAGAGCAAAAAAAGCGAGGAGGAAGCATGTTGATGCAGGGGAAGCTAGCAGTATTAACTTCCCAAGCACATTAGATGATGAGAATCATTTCTTCTGACCTGCATTTTTGCCACTGAATTATGTAGATGACTAAACAGAAAGCCTGTGGCAGTGTTTTGCAGCACTAGCAGTTGGGGGAAGATAGTTTATGTTTCCAAGGGTTCCTGCTGTGATTCTAATGCATGTTGTACCATCAGTGTGATCCGCCCATATATGCCTCCTTTCTGTGTTTACTCTTCATTAGAAAGTTGGAGGAAGCAATCAACAGGGGCCAAGCACGAGCTGTGACACAAGTAAATAATGTATTTTGCATTAGAATTGCAGTGCCATCACCTACTCTGCCTATTGGTCAAATTCTTTATCAACTCTCTTATTGATACCTGATCAGTTTCTGCGTGAAAGGGGGAGATGATGGGCAATTCAAGCTGGATGTGGCCTGAGAACTAGCTGGCTGTCTGTCATCATCTAAAATGGATGAAATGAGAAAGTATTTACACAAGTCATTTTCATTTAGGTTTTCTTAATCACAGAAAAAATCTGCTAAGCCTCCCCATGTGGCGCTGATGTTATTACAACACAGGATATTTACTCTCAGTTACAAACAAGCTGCTTGGTTAGGAAGCAGAGGCACTCGAGCTCAATGTTAAATACATGGAATTTGTGGGTATTTAAGCCCATTTTGCATAGAAAGATATTTCAGCATATTGCTAGTGTTTCCACCCTACTTGAAATGATCATTTTATAGACATTTCATGCAGCACTGTTGTCATGTTTTCTCATGAAATGAACCGACATTTTGAGCTGTTTCTTCCTCACTGCCATTCCTTGTTGCAAGTTTCCAGCAGTGTAGACGTATGAGTTCACCTTCAATGCACAATAGCCAGAAAAACATGCCAGCATCAGTAAAAGAAACTGATTAGCTGAGAGGCAGACAGTTCTGAAGAATTGGACAATTTGGAGCAGGTTCTCGATTCCCATCCCTGTCATGTATGCAGGTCTGTCTTGTTGCCATGTGTCCTAATCACACAGTCTGCTCTTTGGGAGCAGCTGTAGGCATCATATGCTTGGGTCAAAGATGCCAAGACTGTTTTGAAGCTGTTCCTGTATATCTTGGGTCTAAAGGTGCCTTGACTATTCAAGCAGCTTTATAGTCATTTGTGGTTCCTGGGGAGCTTTCTTAAGTTTGAGAAAACATACTTATCTTGGCCCAGGCTTGAAGACCACAGTTGTTCAGGGTATGACCCAAAGACTGTATATAAAGATGGACGATGCGTCTCCACTTCC
>JAPZEB010000026.1:3001511-3011682 GCA_029783705.1 Chaetodon striatus | reverse complement strand
ACTACACTTGTTAATGTAAGTGCAATTAAACCTTAGTGAGTATGAAGCCAATAATTTATCAATACATGTATTCAGCAAGCATGAACATGTAAACAGCGCTATTTCATTCTCCTCTGTTCACAGTCCCTCATCCACTGCCGCTAACATTATGTTTTAAACAAGGACAGCACGCTAGTTCGGCTAATAGCGAATTGTTACAAATAAGCTAAAATGATGGTTTTCTGTATGTAGTCTAACTGTTTAGCTTTGTTTGCCGCTTACCTTAAAATAGAGCAAATTCTTTTATACTAAGCTGCTGGCTGACACAAATAGCCCCTCCTCTCTCTACCTGCACAAATGTTACCTGCACGCAGTGAATCACATTAGCAGAAAGGAAGCAAGATTACAAGAGGAATGACTGACAATGGCTGATAAAAATTAAACTTCACTCAGTATTGTGATGTCAAGAAGTTTATTTATATAGTGAATTTGCTGTTGTAAAAATCACTATTGCTGCTCTAGAAACAACAGTTAGTTATATTTAAAATATTCAATAATCCTGCTCGGAATTTATTCTTTATAAATTTATTTATTTTTTAACCCTCAGGTACTCTTCGTTTTTATATAGCACTCATTGTACTCCGGGGTCAGATTTTACCCCAATACCACCTGAGGGTTAAAAAAGGCAATTATGTAGAAATGAAAAAGAATCACTAAGAGTATTGATAAAGTACCGAATCGATAAGAAATATTGATAAAAGTAGTAGTATCAATAAAATCTCCTAGTCAATTGCAATGAATCACGCAAGAGTGGAGTGCAGGCCAGGCGCACTGTGCCATAGGAAAAAAACGATGGTTCTGCTGGGGAACTGCCTCTAGTGACATGGGCTTCAAACTGAAGACAGTGTGTTACTGGGTCTTCACATTTAAAACAGTACTACTACTAAAAAAATGCAAGCTGTTGTGTTGGTAGGTTGTGTTGCTTCAGGCATCACAGAGACAATGAAATACAACCCCAGTTACAAAAAAAAATTTAGGATGGATACAACAGAAAGCCTTTATTGCCGAATGAGAAGTGCTACTCCTGGTCAGTGCCATTAACGCAAGTAATAAGACAAATTAAGACAGACAACAAGCATTTATTCAATAACTATGAAACTAAAATTAATACTTTAAAATGATGAATATGCATAAAAGGATAGATGCTGTATAAAAATGATGAAGAAAAAAAATCCAAAAAAATTAAATTAAATACAGTGCAAAGACAAAATATTTGATGTTTAACCTTTAACTTCAATGGCTTATTGTAAATATACACTCATTCTGTATTTGATACCTGCAACATGTTTCAAAAAAGTTTGGACAGAAGCTTGTTTACTACTGTGCGAGCTTGTCACCTTTTTTAAACAACACTCAATAAGTCTTTGGGAACTGAGGACACTAACTGTTAAAGTTTTGAAATTCATTCCTATTCTTGCTTGATATGATTACAGTTGAACAGTCTGGGGTCTCTGTTGTCGTATTTTGTGCTTAATGCAGCACACATTAAATGACAGACAGGTCTAGACTGCAGGTCAGTCTAGTACCTGCACTCTGGACACTAACACACCTCCATACCATCACAGACGCTAGCTTTTAAACTTTGTGCTGGTAACAATCTCAATGGACCTTTTCCCCTTCTAGTCTGGAGGAGAGGACGTTCATGATTTCCATTTTTAAAAGTGGACTCGTCAGAAGACAGCACACGTTTTCACTTTGTGTCAGTCCATCTCAGATGCATGGTAGAGTCTTGTATTTGCAACATGCAACTGTGTTTGCTGACAATGCTTTTCCAAAGTGCTCCTGGTCACAGCATGGCCATTCAATGTTAATTTAACCTTGCTCCTTATATTCAGAGATTTCTATAGAATCTTTGAATCTTTTGATGATATATGGATTGAAGATGATGAAATCCCAAATTCATTGCAATTGTGGGTTGAGAAATGTTGTTTTTAAATGTTGGATTTGCCCACACAGAATTTCACAAAGTAATAATCTTTGCTTGTGAACAACTGAGCCTTTCCAGGATGCTCCTTCCTTACATAACCATGATAATATCACCTGTTACCAATTAACCTGTTTATCTGTGGAATGTTCCAAACAGGTGTTTTCCTAGTATTCCATAACTTTCCCAGTCTTGTGTTCACCCCGTCCCAACTTTTCAACTTGTCCCAACATGTTGCAGACATCAAATTCAGAATGAGTGTATATTTACAAAAAACAATAAAGTTCATCATTTTGAACATTATATATCTTTTCTTTGTACAGTATTCAGTTGAATATAGGTCAAAATGAATTTGCAAAGCAATACATTTTGTTTTTATTTAAGTTTTACACAGCATCCCAACTTTTTTGGAGCTGGGGTTATATATATATATATATATAGATGACAGACTATCCATCTGGTTCTCTACTCCTTGTAACTATGTAGCTTTTCATTATCATTGCACTTATCAACAGAAATGGTCAATATACATTGTAGCTATCTTGTTTACAACTACTTCACAGAAAAATTTAAATCAGAATTCAAGAGAGAGAGCCTAAACATGACCTGAATTGCATGCAGAATGCTATTTATTCATTTCATGTTATTGAAAATGCACATTTACTTGTCAAAAAACTACACAGAAGTCTTCTTACACCTGAGGTGTCCTTACCTCAGTGGCACTCAGGGAGTTGCTGTTCTGTCTGTTGTCTGTGGACTTTCACATCTACATATTTTATGCTTGTGTGGCATGTGGGGGAAAAGGGTGAGTAATGGAGAGAGAATTTAGTTAAATATTTTTAAGAAAATTTTTATCAGGCCAACCACACCGAAGGGAAATTGGTACTGTCGAATTGATTACCAGTTGCCAACAACGCAACCTCAGGAATTTCACCTGGAGAATTATGTTAACCCTTTCCACAGTGGTTAAAGCGGCACAATTACAAATGTAGCAGAGATTAACAGCTGCAGCACACGTAATGAGGTACAGGGGAGAAACACTCAAAGTCCTGCGTCTGACTCCGATGAGGGAGAGGGAAGATCCAAGTCCAGGAACTGTATAAGGGACAAAAGCCAATTTTGATGACGACCACCAAACTTTAGAAAAAGCACACAGAAGCACACAGCAACTGCAACATACCCGGGAACGGCGAGGAGCTTCAAGGCAAGAGGGCTCCCGGTGCACAACCACCCACCTTTATAGACTGCGCCCCCAGCAGAGACAGGCTGATACCGCAGCGCTACTTAAGGCACCGCACACTTACATTCCCATACTGCTACACCGGCGAAGAAGGCTGGAAAGAGCTGTGGCTCTAGAAGCAGTCCTTGTTGCGTCCTTGTTCCAAAGGTGCAGATCTGAGGAAGCCGGTCCCTCGGGGTCCTTGCAGAGTTAGACGTTGGGGTGCTAACTTAACTCGATTCCCCTTATTGCTGGGAGGTTAGTTGCAAACCTTGTGCCATGTGAGCAGAGAAAAAGAGCTGCTACAGGAGCTGGTATGTACAAGCAGAAAGTAAGTGGTTGAAAATACATCTAATTCTGGCATAAAGTGCCATGGAGCGGCGTGTCCAGGAGCAGTGATGCACATCTAGCCACTGCAGTTGTGGGGTTGTTTTAAAACTGAATCAAACAGGGGCATATTTACATGCCGCCAGTATGTTTTGGGTGGATTTATAGTAACAGCAAAATGTTAGTGTCTTTTAAATTTTCTTGTTTATCAAGTATTTAATGACATCATATTGTAACAGCAAAATATGTCAATGTTTTCAATGACAGTTGTCTTTATAAACCTGTGATAATGCTGTGTTATGTCCCCCCAAGGCGGTCTAGGCGTGAGGAAAGGAACATAAGACTAAATGAGGAAAAGATTAGTCAGGTAGTGCAATTTAACCCTTTTAAAGCCAGCTATGTAGGCATACCAAAAACATCAGGGAGAGCCCAGGGAAAAAAAAACAAACGAACAAAAAAGTCCTAAATACAAACAAGACCCCTCCCCCCCATCATCACAGTGAAATTTAAGAACAACAAGGCAGTAGTTGTTAACAGGTCACAGCTCAACAAGTTAACAAGTTTTAGTACTTCAACACAGATTCTTAAAGCAGTCTTTGCCTTCACAAGTTTACAAAGACTCATACAGAGCTCTGGACGTACAGTACAACGTGGCTCACCAACACCCCAACAAAGCAACACATGGCAGCAAACAGAGAACCAGAAGAGCAGCTCCTCAGCCTTTATATACCCCAGATGGTGTAATTGGCTGCTGGTCCCCAGCCAATGGCGCAAGAGAGGGAAGGAAGCGCTAGAGTTGAGGCCTAAAGAGAAACACAATATAGGTTAATCACCCATTCTCCTATGGGAGGATGTAACACACTGAAAGGTCTATAAACCAAACGAAACTTTTCAGCTGAATGAACGCCTCTTTGCAGGGCCTTGTGGTCCAGTTCGGTGCTGTTTCTTTACCAGGCAGTGATGTCAGGACACCCTCGATGGTGCAGGAGGAGAAACTCCTCAGTATTTGAGGTGATACCCAGAGTTTCCTCATGCATCTGAGATAAAACAGTCTTTGCCTTGCCTTTCTCACCACTGAGTCAGTTTGCAGCACCCATGTCAGGCTTTAAGTGATGTGGACACAAAAGTATTTGACACTCTCCACCCTCTTCACCGAGGAACTGTTGATATTAACGGAGGCATAGTTCCTGTGCTGCTTCTTGCATTAGTCCACCATCATCTCCTTAGTTTTGCTGACATTCGGGAGTAGGTTTTTGTCCTGACATCAGCGGGTCAAGTCCTCTAGTTCTTTCAGTTAGGCCTTTTCACCACAGTTGTGTCGTCAGCAAATTTGATGATTGGAGTCTAAAGTGGCTACACAGACCACAACAGACCTCGAACAGAGTTATCATTGCAATCGAGAGCAAAGCACACTTTCATTATGGGTCTGAGCCACGGTCAATAAAACAATAGATTTCAGCTGCTGAATGTACTCAACAGATTCCACAACGCTCACCGTCAATCTTTGGTCTACAGTTAATAGCACTGGAACAGAATTTTCATTTCATTAATGAATGCTTCTCAATGCAGTGCTCCATGACATTCATATCTTACTTCTCTTCACTTAGTGGAAAAACAATTGCACCAGTTATGTCTCCAATATGTCTCTAGAGCAATTCATAGAGCAAAGCACACTCTTTGTATGAAGACTCAAACAAAAACCCAATTCAGTGAAGAGCACTCTAGGTTTTCTATTTCTAAAACAATATGTGCATCATCATGTTTTGGCCTTGGATGCCCTGCGATGAGTAACAAGGTTTTTGAAGCTTACAAAAGCGTATAGTAGAAACTTCTGGACAAAACAAGGGAACGTGCGCCTCTTGAATATAGTGTTTTGTTTTGTTTTTTATAAGTGTTTTCTGAATGAAAGGTCTCATGTGAGGATTGGATCTCACACACTTTTGTGTGATAAAGAGAATTTGTGAGGGGTTGCAAGATGAATAATGAGGTTAAAAGAAAGACTGCTTTGCAAATGTATATCCATGTTTCAGACTTTTCTTTAATTTTAGCTTCTGTAAAATACTGGATAATTTTATATCTTTGGACCTCAATAAAATTGTTTAAATGGAACCATCTTAAGTTCAAAGGTACAATCACACTTTAGTTGACCTGCTAACAATTCAGACATCTGTACCACAAGGTCTCTAGGTGCGCTTGTGAAATTCACCTATAACACATATCCAACGCATACCCAAAGTAAATCTAAAGCTGTTTCTGTTAAATTTTTAGTACATGTACATATTTTTCTAAGGTTTTGTCCAGGCGGTTCTCGAAAAAAGAGTGTAAAACAATGTACTGAATGTGTGATAATAAAAAACAAAACAAAAAAACCTAATCATCCCAGACAAAAATGTCTAAGCTTACTGTATATAAAAATACAAAAACCTGGAAAAATAGTTTTCCCCCTCCTTAAACCAACATATGAGCCATCTGTCTATTCTGTACATATAACGGGGGTGTAGCCCGATCAAAACTGCACATGAGGTCAGGAATGTCATTGACTACAAGACCCATTTGTGGCATTGTGGGCTGCTTTAATGGCTCTAAACCCCAAAAATCTCATTGATGCACCCCCAAAAATCTCAGTGACCCACATCCCTTCAGCCAAGGCCCTGGTTGGTTATGGAGGTCTTATCAACAGCCTTGGAAGGCTCCTATTGGCTCAAATAAGGTGATAATCAAAAGGCCAGCAGTCCACTTCCATCATGGTACCCTGTAGTCCTGTGTGTTGAAAGGCAGAACTAGAACGGGAGTAATTATAGATCATATGTAGGGAAATATGATGCAGCGGTAGTTGGTGGATATCTTTGGATGTAAGAATGTGTGTGGACCAGTGTTAATTTTGACAGTTATTTCAGCTTTAGTCTTTGTCTAGAGACAGAAATGCTTATTATATTTAGTCACAGTTTACTCATTTTTATCCTTCATAGTTTTAGTTTTTAGTTTAGTTTCAATTGATGACATCTATGACATTTTATTCTACTTTTTGTTTTCTTAATCTTTAAACTAATCCAATTAGGCTAATTCATGTATCAGAAATGTGAATCAAGTTGACAGGGTGTAAAAAAAAAAAAAATATTCGGACATTATTTTTCAACAGCCACAAAATATTTCTATACACTTACAAACTGTCATGTCTCCAGCAGTTTGTGGTGGATTAAGGGGTGATTTACTAGCACACACTTACTGATCATTTGAAAAGTTCAACATCTCTCTATTTATGCTCTCAAAAACTTTGACACCACAAATACCTAATCTGAGACAACTAGGATTTGTACTCAGGTTCATTGTAAACTCTGACTTATCCATCTCACTGTTAAGAAGCAGAAAAATACCTTAATTAAAGCCTGAATTCTTTCGTAATCTACAGCATGTCATCTGGAAGTTTATTGTGTCCTCTAACAGAGTTGGTGATTAAAACTGAACTTTCAGCTGTCAGAGAAATCTGACCTAATCTGAACTGAGCCTCCTACCTGCCTGTCAAACAGCGGCAACCCATAAACCATCTCTAGACAACCTGGACCTGAGTGGAGTCCTGCAGGGATCAATATGTGTGAAGTCCGCGACCGGTGGCTGCTTGCTATGCTGCCATTCAGTGGCTAACAAGTGGAGCTGGTTTACAGCCACTGCTACAACTAACAGACTCCACAAATCCATTCAGCAGCTCAACCACCCACAGTCAGACACATATGGCTGATTTTTTAATACTGAATTACAGCTCACAACTCACACTAGCGGCTGACACTGCTCAGGTGTGAGTTTTTTTGCTGGCTAGCGAAACATCCTGGCCCAGACTATTTACTGGAGTTTGCCAGCCTGTCGCTCATGTGGCATTTAAAGATAATTGCAAACACTGCCATTCCTAGCTCTCATTATCCAATCCACCATTTTCGTCATGTCTTGTCTAGATTTTGTCTTAGCTTTTATTATCAAGATCTATTTTTAGCTTGTTATTGTTTTGTTTTCGTCATGGAAAAAAAGGGTGTTGATAAAACACTGGTTTGGACTATATATTTCACTAAACTAAGATCATCTGGATCTCAGAGTTATTCAGATACTAAATGGAAGCTGTGATTCAGTCAGTAAAATATAATCTGTGGATTATGATAATGCTTCATAGGTGATTTATAATTATTTGTTTATTGTTTGTCTGACAAAAGTGTTTATTGAACCTGCTGTGGTGGTTGTGTATTCAAACGACCAGCATTAATGGCACCACAAGGAATATAGCTTTCAAATGATATGTCTTATGTCTTAAAAAACAACAAATGCAGCCGTTGTTTTCTATATCATAATTATCAGAAATCCCTGTAGGAGGGCCCGCGAGTGGGCTGTGGGATTTCTAACAGTCTAGTATATTTCTTAATTAAAGGTATTACAATAAAAAAGCACAATATTTCTCTCTGAAATGTAGCAGAGTAGAAGTGCAAAGTAGCACCAAATGAAAATACTTAAGTTGAGCAGTATGTCAACTTCACACTACAGTACAAGTACGTGAGTACGTATGTTATTCTAAGTTCAGTACTTTCTACCACTGATTAATAGGACAGGAAAAGATGACTACTAACTTCCATTGGTTGTGTGTGAACATTATTAGTATGACAAAGCTGTGCACTTGCTCCATGAATCCTTCACATTACCCCAGTTGCTCAAGACATCTCCTGTTTAAGTGTGTGTATGTGTGTGTCAGTAAGTGTTACCAGTGATGGATGAGGGTGAAGTGTCCAGAGTTTTCATGTTAAAACTAATCATCATACTGTCAGTCAACCTCACTGACCCTGGTTCACCTCTCCCCTTCTGCTGTCCACTGCTTCATTGTTGATCTCTGTTTCCCCGCTCTGTATCTTAAATGCATAACTTCTGCTTGACCTCTTCTGCATCCCTCTCTTCTTTCTTTGTCATGTTATGTCTCTCTTTGTACATCTCCCTTTGATAGTTTGTATGCCTCTTCCATCTCACAGTGCCCTTCATCGCTTCCTCTCTTTCCCTGTCTCATTCAATTAATCTCCTGCATACAAGCCACTTCTCCTTTTCTGATGTTTAGCAGTAACTAACCCATCATTTCCTGCTGTTGCAGCAGTCTAATTGTCATCTTTCTCCAACTGTTTATCCCTTCTTTTAGCTGTACTCTCTTTACACGTCTCCGTCCCACCCATATCTCTGTGTCGATCTCCCCTTTGTTTTCCCTGGTGAACTGCAGATTCATAGAAATAATGGGTGTTGACCAAATTTAGGTTTTTTTTTTCACTGAAAATGATATGTTGCAAAGATGTATTTTACTTATTAAATGAAGTAGGCAAGACGAGGCAGATTTGTGTCCATTACGATACCTGTAACAAGCAGAAGTTGACACAGTGTCCCGGCCCATCAACAACCGTTGCACCAAGGTTCTTTGCACATTATATCTCAACGTGGACAGTCCGTGACCAAACGTCAGTATGTGAGGTTGAAGTAAGAATGTGATGGCTGAGAGATAGAGGTGATAGACAGGTGTTGACAAATTGTTGTTGGTGTTGTGTGTGAGGCTGTATTGATAAAATAAACAGGAAGGGGTTTAAGGGACAACTCTGCTTCTTAAGGTGTTGAAGAGCATTCCCCCTTATGGCACTCTGCCTCATTTTAACGTGTAATGCTCTGCAGCTGCACTTTTGCTAAAGGCCCAATACTAAGGCCTAGTTTTGTTTGGACTCATTCTGTTTGTTCTACCAAAATGGCATTGACTGTATAGGTTTCTGGCTCCGAGCCCTGCAGTTGATGAAAGATACTTACATTAGAGACAACACTGCCCAGGACTATAAATTTATATAGCACTATTCCCTCAATGCATTAGGAGCAGATAGAGGGGACAGAGAAAAAAACAGGCATGCATGAGTGGAGAGAGAGAATGAGAGGAAAATGGGATTTAAAGAATAGAGAAAGAACAAAAGAGAGAGAGTGATGAACAATAAAACACAAGGAAAAATGAGTGAGAGTGAAACAGAAAGAGTTCTGCTAAAGTGCTGCTTTAGATTAATGACTCATCTTCCAGACGTGAGTGAGACACTTTTTGGCTCCCTGTCTAAATGAGGGTGGGTCGTTAATCACCGTGGTAACAGATGAGACAATGGGCATCGATATGACATTGAGCTTCAGAACATTTGCCCATATAGGAGCCAATCCTTGTTTCATTGAGTGGGGCAAGAGCCAAGTGCCACAAAGAATCACTTCAATAGTTTAACAGTAAGCACACACAAATTACAGAAGATGGCCTCTGCTGAAAGAACGCATATGCACATGTCAGTGTGCTCCTGAGTTCCCATATTTATGACAAGAAAGGGTGTAAGATGAGGACATTTTTTTCTCTCCTTGCTTCTCTACTTTATGTTTATTATGCTTGGACATGTGCCTATTTGCTTTCTTATTGACAGTGAGATGAGCAGATGGATATGAATTTAATGTCATTGTGCGAAAAATATTGCCGGAGTCAGGACATGTTTAGGCTAGGTTAGCATAATAAAGATTAGCAACTTGAAAAAAAAAAATCCACCGACACGGCTAAAGCTTATTAATGAACACATTTCATCCCTTACTTAAATAGCAGGGTAGGAATCACCAGAGGACCCACAATACGATATTATCACGAT
>JAPZEB010000026.1:2957433-2968774 GCA_029783705.1 Chaetodon striatus | reverse complement strand
ATCAGATTCACATGAACTGTAGTGAGCGTGATGTGGAGTCACTTCCGTGGCTGGCCATAAAGTTTATTAATTTTTGGTCAAAGTGGACGTGACTTGTTACAACAAACATATTCAGATGTTTGTGTTTCGTGGGCTCAGCGAGACCCGGGGGCCGAGTCGCGTGGGGAGGCTTGGCCCCCTTTCATAACTGCTTGCAGTTCTAGTTATGATTTGGCGCTACATCAATAAAATTGACTTGACTAAGCAGTTTGAGCATTTTCATTTTAATGAAGCCCAATTTGGTATTTTGGTTTTTTAACATGGGAAAACCTGCTAAAAGTAGTTGATAAACTCCTTTCCCATTGCCAGTGGACCAGAGCTGTGGACACAGCTCAGCGGCAGACCAGTGTGCCTTCCTCTGTGTGTGTGAATTTTTTTTTTTTTTTTGGTGTGTCATGTTTGACGTCATGGATGTGCCTGTAGACAGGTTAGTAAACAGAACAAATATGCATGGAGGCCTCTGACAACTTTTGGTGGTTTGTCTTTTTGTATATCTTATTCAGAACAATGTTTGAGCACTGCCTAGGTGGAGATGGCCAGTATTTTGTGATTGAATGTGACATTGCATCTCGCTGGTTAAAGGGCTAAAAATAGTTTGTTTGCCAGGGTGTTGTGTTTCCATCAATGCCGATCAGAGCCGGTGCAGATAAATACCTGTTACTACTGTAGAGTCATTTGACCTGAATGTGAATGCTGATTGTAACCTTTCCCATTGCATTAAAAAGCCAGATGCTACCGGGTGTTAACAGGTTTTTTGGGGAGTGGAAAAGGGACTTTTTTGTGAGTGATGGCAGATCTGAAGTGGATTCCCAGCTGGCCGCCACCATCTGGTTGAATTTAGGATCGGCTGTCAGGCGACTAGAATTCAATGTAAGGCGATGTCTAATGTCAACATAATTTTGATACTGACAACACATGACGTTTACATTTTGTCGATTTTAAGTCGTGTTGTTAAGTAACCAAAATCCAGCATCTTCCATATGTGTCATGCCAACATCATCTGGACATAGAATAACGATATTTAGTCTTAAAGTGTGGTGAACAAAACCCAACTATTGTAAAACAACATAATGTTAATGTCCACACAACATGAAAGTCTGACATCATTACACATTTAAAATATCATCAACATGATTTTCATTCTAACCAAAATTTAACGTCTGTCTGACATATGAACATCCAGTGCAAGCTTGGTCAGTGGGAAAAATGTGATGTCACATCATGTCACACACACCAATCAGGCTTTAACATGAATAAAAATCTGTTGACACCTGGGGTGCTGTTTGCTTAAATTGCCATGCACTGTCATTTAAATCAGGGCTGTGTTGAAAAAATAATAAAATAAAATAAAATATATTTTCCGAAACACTTATTCTGGACCCCGACAGAAAATGTCATGGGGTCAAGAAAATAATTAAAGAAGAATATAGTAGGGCTTAGGAAAAGACAACTGCAGCGCCAATAGAGTTTGACCGCACTTATACTAGGCGATGGAGGGCATATATACCCTGGTTCTACACTCCAGTCTTTGCCAGAATGTTCAGTCACGACAAAGCACATTCAGCATAGCCAGTCTTTATTTGCTGGCTTTACAAACCTTAAAGCCCCAATCAGAGGCAATGGTGATTATCACCCGTTTTTGTTTACCAAGGTTTTCCTCATCAAGCTGTATGTGCGTTCCTATAAAAGGGGTGTTTGTTGCGTCACTTTACTACGACACGAAATGGATAAACACATGTTCCGCTTACTGTGGTCAGGAGGAACAGTTTGTAATTATGGAGAGGTATGAAAAATATTAAAAGATTACAACAGCGGAAAGCACTGAAAAAAAAAAAAAAAAAACTTTCTGCCATTGGGGTAATGGAGAGGTGCTGGCAGAAAATTGCTGACACTGGATATGGCTCTTGATCTTTAAACATCATGTAGCATATTAAAACTTTATATTCAAGAACTGCAATTAGGTCGGACTCTGTCCCATTATAAAGGACATGGAAACCACTTTAGTTTTTGGCCTAATCAAAGTAAAATTAATTTTATTGATTGAATATTAACTGCAGACTAATCAATTTTCTAATCAACGTTCTATTACTGCAGCTGCACTGTAAAATGGACTTGGCAACAAATTAAGACCAAGTATAAAGACATCATCCAGACTGGTATGTACTTGCTGCTCCTTCATTATACTTTTAGCGTATGGATGATATGTTGTGTAAAACTTCAAATTCATTTAGCAAACAGGAAAAAAAAGAGTGGGACGGGATGGGGAGCAGCTCCTTCAGGCTCGACAGTTTCACAGGACCTGGCCTTCTCTGACTCTCTAATAATCAAGGTTGATGCAGCTTTATTACCTAAACCAAACTACATGCTTTTGTTGTCTAAACATAAGCACGTTTTTTTTTTTGTTTTTTTTTACCTAACCCTTAACCACATGCTTTTGTTGCCTAAACCTAAGCCTGTGTTTTTCTTGCCTAAACCTAACCAGGTGTTTTAATTGCCTAAATCTAACCCTGTGGTTTTGTTGCATAAACCTTACCCTGAGCTTTTATGTGTATTTGTGTGCCTGTTTTGAAGGGGAGGGAGATATTCTGGTCAAATTGTCATGCATTCATATCAGTGTTTGCTGATGTGTTGAATCCACTTTAAATCATTCTGGAGGTGGACATCAGTGATGAGGAGACACTGTTTGTATATGTGCAGATGGCATTCGGGGTAAATTTGTCTGAAATTGTGGACTCAAGTAGGCCAGAGCACATGTCTGGAAGTAATCATGGCCTAATTTATCAATGACATGCTTGTGGTAGTCTGCAAATAGGCTTAACTGCTTCAGGTGACCTCAAACATTTCAAGTACTGAAGTAGCTTTGCTTGCTGATTTATTTTACAGGAAGAGGAATATATGCAACACTCCCCTCAACCTGTGGCCTCCACCTTTTGGCCATCAAGAGGGCAAACAGTGTGGGTTTTAGATTTTCTAGTGACCCTATGCCCATCATTTAAAGTGAGTGTTGCCAAGAAAGCAGCATGCTAAGTAAATCATGAACACCAACATGACTAAACAGTTTACCCCAGTTATCTCTGTTGCTTGATGACACCTCAATGTCCTATCCACTAATACCATTGGAACAGACATAAAAGGGCCCATATAGAAGGAACCTGGAGCTGGATAATGCAGGAAAAAAATGAGGACAAAAAACTCCAGACTGAGAAACTAAAATATGAGAAGAAGTTTTTTTTAGTGAATGGTACTCATTTCTTTTAAGTATGATTGACATTGTATGTTTGGACTTTTGTCTTATTTCACCAACAAAGGCAGACATTTCAATAAATACGTACTTTATTGTCATGTGCGCACCCATTTACAGAGAATCTGTCTTTACCAATGAAAATCTTAGATCTCAGGCTCCCTCTGACAGTGCTCATTAATTTGTATAAAAGGAAAATCACACATGTAAAAATGTGAATCTAAGAAATAAGATATGAAAAAAGGTTGGTGTTTGTTTAATTCTTTTTTTAAATGTAAATTGAAAAATTGTATCATGATGGCCTGCCTGATGGCTGTTGGAATGGTCAAGGGTGATGGGATCCACAACATAAGCTGCCACCCGTGGCACATGAGCAGCCCTCTCTTTCCTGTTGGTCAGAATGTTGTGAAGCACCACACAGGCTGACATTATTTCCCAGGCCTGCTGGGGAAATTGCTTGGTCAGTATCACAATTAACTAAGTACTAGAATTAATTGTGCGTATCTGCTGTACCTTGCTCAAACTGGTAACTTGTGAACAGAGCCAAGCAATCTTGTATCTACACGTGCAACCATTAAATTGGTGGTCACAAGTCATCAGCAGAGGTATTTCAGGTTAATTTCACACTGAAAGCACTGAAACAAAAAAAACAGTGAGGGCTTTTGGAAGGGAACCCATTAATAACAGTAGTGTTTTACTGTAGTACAGTGCTATCTGTACTGTGCTGTAACAAAGTGCTACATGTGAATATTTCAGACAAATGTGCAAAGTCTACTGCTCAGCACTATTGCAAAGCTTTAGTGCACATGCATGCAATGTGCATGTGTGCACATTACTACAAATATTTTTCTGACCATTGATGCTTTGGAAAGACTTTCTATGAAAATAATCACCTTCATGCTCCCCTAGTTCTTCTGTAATTGATATGTAGGTGCAATCAGTTGTACTGTGACCCTAGGGAATCCTGCAAAGGAATTACACCATTGTTTTGATTAATATTGTGATTAAAGAAATATTTTTAAAAATAGAGCAAGAGCCAGCCTGAACATATTGGTGGGAGGCGACCTCAGGCCCAAACATGTTGGAAGCAGAAACCCGAAACCTGAATCAGCATTGGGAAATAACCTGGGACTTGCAACCAATATGTTTTAGCCGTAGGAGATTGGTTTAAAAGAAAATAGGGTGGAGACTCGCAGCAGTCTCACACGGTATATAAAGAGAGGTATCGAAAGTAAGAATTTAGTCATTCTCTGGAGAAGGCTCATGAGAATCATTGTGCTGTATCATATATCATAATAAACTCTGTTGCATCTGAATCCAGACGTCTCCAGTAACTGATTGACTCCTGCTGATTGACTCCAAATCTGAGTGAAAGATCTTTGAGGTGTCCTTACACTTCACTCATCTGCAGAATCTTTGAAAAGTATGTTTAGTTTCTTCCTACTGCAGGTGACCCCACGTGCAGTGTTGTTTTATTTTTTTTTAGCTTTATTGTAGGTATCTCAGTGCAAACCTGTCCTCAGTATCCTTCATTTCGACAAACTCCAGCCTCTGAAATAAATCGTTCCATTTCCCATGTGAACCTTAACAGACACCAGCAACCTCAAACAGTAGGTCTGCTGTGTAAAACCAGCTGAACCTATCCACAGTCTCTGAACGGATGCTTCCCAGGGTGCTGCACAATAGCACAACAATGCTGTGCTTTAACACAAGTGATCAGAGAATGCCCAAAGTCTAAGCTCTGCATATCCCCTCTTGTGTCTCACTGAGCTGTCGTCTGTGATTGATGAAGTCACTTTGACCCTCCGTTGGTTTCTTAAAGCTCCACTTCCCCTCTAGCTGTGGGCAACTTCCCTTCTGCCTTTCTCTGTCTCGCAGCTACTCTCTTTGAGTGGCCTCTCTCTTCCTTTAGCTGTGTGGTAACATTTTTCTGTGTGTCACTTCAATTTTCCCTCTTGCTCTAGCTGGGGGCAATGCCTCTCTCTCACCATCTCTAATCTCCTCTCTCATTTCGGTTGAAGGTGACATCTCTCTCTCTATATGCCCCTCTCTCCCTCTCTCATGTGACGGCGCTGGATGTCTTTTTGTTAATTTAACATCACTAAGACAATACTGCCGCATGCTCCGTCAACAATGAGTCATGACTGATGCTAACTCTTAGGATAGAAGAGCATAGAGGACAGCACTGTCACGAGGACAAAAATGCACCAAAACCCTAACCCTTTTTTAAATGGGTATTTACTCATGTATCATTTTAATATACAGGATTTACAATTTACAGAATTACAATCGCAAAATTAAACATGCAATCAGTTCATATACTGCCTTGAATTTAAATGTCTTTAATGTCTTAAATGCAGACTGACTTGTGAAGAGCTGGAATGTTGTCTTTATCAAGAATGTTGCACATAAAGGCTGCCCTTTCCAGAATATCAACAGCCTTATTTGTAAGCAGTGGTTGAACCCTTAAAATGACCGACATTTACATTTTACCGTCATGTGATCATGTGATTAATGACTGTTGATCCCTCAGGAGCAAAAACATACAAAGCATGATGTTATTATTGGGCCACCAAACCTTAAGGCTATGAGGAGTGTTGTCATATAAAATGTCCCACTTTGACAATGAAGACCACTGTTCTGCATTGGTATGCTTGACCGTAGCTATGATCATTCCCTAACTCCACCCAAGCAGTTGTCTAAATTTAACTGGACCCTAACCATAAAGAAAGCGAATCAGAAAATGCCCATTTGAATATTTGCTGGGTTGTAAAAGACAGTTTTGGAAGGCACCAACAAATGATGTTCTGTCAATAAGAGTGGTCATAACAGAAATGCAAATGTAGGTTGTTTTAAAAGGTAATAACTAGGGCTGTCAAATGATTCAGTTTTAAAGTCCATAATAACAAGTTAAAGCAATTCTTACCAGAGTGTTTTGATTGGGAATCAAATGAATGCAAAGAAATTCACTTTACTTTTTTATTTATTTTCTTTCTTTCTTTTTTTTTTTCTTTTTTTTTTGGAAGGATCACACTGTTCTAGTTGAGAAAGTGCAGTTAGTCTGATATAATTTTTATTACTTAGTGACGTCAAATGATCGTCAAATGCAACAGTATTTGCACTTTTAACTTTTTGTTTCCTAGAACGGTAAGACATATGACTGGTCATAACATGCCAACCTTAGGGCATCCCCTTAAATTCAAAATATACTGTGTGGTGCTTGTCTTTCTCTCTCTCTCCCACACACACACACACACACACACAGAGACACACGTGTATACACACATATACAGTACACACACACACACACACACACACGCTTGTATATAGTTAGTTAGGATTTGTGTGTTTTGGTTTTGCTTTGCTTTGCTTTATGAATAAATATAATTTTGGAATCGTACCTGCTGTCTGCTTAATGTTGTACAAGAGTGAATGAATAGTTAATCTCTGCTACGCCAAGAACTCCGAAATCCTTCAGGCTTTATTTTATGAGACGGATATCATTAACTGGCTATCATTTTTCCCTTTTTGGGAATGGTGCCATACTAGATGATTTAACGTTAATTAAGTCATGTTATTTAACATTATTAATAATTATTGCCATTAATTATTAATTATTTCTGATAGCCAGTTTGATACTTAAATTGTAGATTCCCTACATTAATGGTGCCACCGTACAAAGCCTATAAGTGTGGATTTCCTACATTTTGGTGCCCCTTGATGAGGCCTAGTATCATGATTCCCAACAACACTAATGATTTAATCATAACAGCTTTACACTTCCAGTTTAACACACATTTTGCCTCCTCTCCTCTCATTTCACATAACTTTTACAAAACATTGCTAAACTTAACTAATCCCAAATGTCACTACAGTTTCAGTCCTCCGAATTGATAAAAAAAAAAAAAAAAACATTCAGCAAATTCGAGTGAAGGTGCGTGCTTACCATAATGCCTTCTGGTGCAGTTTGGCAGAAAGTTCTTCTTTATCAGTAGATCGAAGAGTCAGCGGACAGACCTATTAAAAATTAACAAGATTTGGGCTTTTCTGTCCTGAGATCTCCGAGCAAGTTAATCTTCACTTCACTACAACACAACTCACACAGCACGACATCAATGATAGTGAATGTGCCAGAAAGACTGCAAACAGATTCAACATTGCTGTTAATTGTGATCTGTTCTTTTATTCAGCATATTGTCCTCTATTCATCACAAAATGCGGCTTATAGCCACATAACTTCCAACAACATGTCTAGTGTTTAACAGTCAGTGATAAGGTGTAGGATACACTGAACTCTGACACCGCACAGAAGCAGTATAGGGAGAAGAGCATCAGGTATATATGGTGGCCCTGAAGGTCAAAACACAGCAACATTTCAGAAACATGACTACATTCAGGAAACACAGCATTTAAAAAAAAACAAAAAACATCCTTTCAGAAAACACCACAGGATTTCAGAAGACAGCAACTTTTCAAAAACATAGTGGCATTTCAAAAAAACATCACATCATTAAAAAAGAACACTTTAATATTTCAGAAAACACAACAACCTTTCAGAAAACACAACATAAAAAAACACCACAATATTTCAAAAAACGGAACAACATTGCAGAAAACAACATTTCAGAGAGCACTACAGCATTATGGAAAACACAACATTTCAAAAAACATAACTTTTGTTTTAGAAATTTTTTTTTAAGAAAACACAACATATCTGAAAACACAACATTTTCAAAAACACATTTAAAAAAACATGGCATTTCAGATGTGTTTTCTGAAATGTGTTTTGAGTAGGAGTGGGTGTAATGTGTGTTGGCATGTTCAATGCTCAACGTTGGATATGGATACAAACACAGACGCCACCTTCTGTATGCAATCTGCTTTCAATTTGTTCGTATTTGTGCACGTTCTCTGAAAGCTTATGGATATGGACATAATGGAGCAGCACTACCAGAAATCATTGGGGCAATGTTGTGTATTTTAAGTGAGACAGATGGCAGGACACAAAGAAGACTTGAAAAACGGCATAACAGAGCAAACTGGTAATAGAGTAAAAAGCATTCTCTGTCCCCATGTCACGATATAGTTGATGGGCTGACAGACCACCCTGATCGACAGTGCTGCCTCTGTTAAAAGCTACATTACAAGGACCTCCTCCACAGTTGCCATTTTGTTGTTGACAGAAACTTTTAACTCTGCCCTCCAGCGGATGTATCTACAGTATGTCAACATAAAGGACACATGAAAGTATGTGGGCAGTGAGGGCTGCAATGTTTGAAACAAACAGATTTATGTATTTGAGCTCTCAGACGACTTTTACAGGGTGTCAGGCCTTAATGAGCTTGTTAGGGCTCTGGCTTGCTCACAATCATCGTTAGGAAAGGACAGGCGATGCACATTTCAAAGCTTTATGAATACTCTGACTCCGGAAACCTTGTCCCAACAATCAGCAGCCATGGGCTCCTCTAAACGGCTGCCTAGCACCTAGCAGGTGAAAACTAAAATAACTGAAGCCCACAAAGCAGGAGAAGACTATAAGAAGATAGCAAAGTGTTTTCAGGGAGCTGTTTCCTCAGTTCATCATGTCATTAAGAAATGGCACTTAACAGGAACTGTGGAGGTCAAGTTGAAAACTCTCTGAGAGAGCTGCTCGTAGGATTGTTAGACAGGCAACTCAAAACGTCTGTTTGACTGCAAAAGACCTGCAGGAAGATCTCTCAGACTCTGGAGTGGTGGGGCACTGTTCTACTATGACACCTGGACAAATATGACCTTCATGGAAGAGTCATCAGAGGAAAACCTTTCCTGTGTCCTCACGACAAAATTCAACAGCTGACGTTTGCAAAGAAATAACGAAAAAGCCTGTTGCTTTTTGGAAACAAGTCCTGTGGACTGATGAAGGTACATTGCAATATTTTGGGCACAATGAGCAAAGGTATGTTTGGAGAAAAATGGATGCAGAATTTCATGAAAAGGGACATCTGTCCAAATGTTTAACACAGGTGGATCGATCACACGTGCCATCTGCAGGGAGATTATCAGACTCTGGAGTGGAGGTGGTGCAGCCACACCTGTACAAACATATACAATATCCTGCCAGTATATAGCTGCACCTTGAGGCTTCATTTTGTCTTGCATTGCTTTGAGTTTCACCTGTTGCTCGAGGAAAAACTGCAATAATTACATCATGTTTTTGAACAGGTTTTCAGACCGACTAGTGTCTTTACAATAATTCTAAAGTGTATTATTTTATCTGATTAAATGTAATATTATGTTGTTATTATTGAAATACTGAGAGCAGAGGAGTGTGTGTATTAATCACCAGGCCTTGTGGGAAAATCAATACCATGTCTGCTGCCTCACAAACTGTCTGACAGTGATCACTCTGTCCAATAGGGTTTCTTCTTTGGGAGCTTGGTGATGGTGTGTGCAGGGGACTGCTTCCATCTAGTGGCCAGAGGCATCCAGTACAACTTTAATTTCCTAATTTCCAGATTTCTGTCTTCACTAAAATCACACTTTTATTCATTATCTTTTATTTCACTCTCATTACTTATTATCAGATACAGGGCTTTTATTAATGTGTACTTGTTTCAGCTTAATAATATTAATAATAATTAAGCTTTTTGTGCAGCACTTCACAAACGCAGCATTACAAAGTGCTTTATGAATAAAACATAATAAAACACACAGTTAATGTTTGACTAACCGGGGAGGGAAAAGGAGGAGTAAATTTAAGAACAATGGATGATTAAAAACTGCAAATTAAATAAGGAAAAATTAGGTGAATTTTAACTGAGTTGAGCAGTGTGAGGCATAAATGCAATGTAAAGAGTAACGTACAGTGTAACTCAATAGTTACGAAAAAAAATTTGAAGGAGAAAAAAGAGGACGTCCTTCTGAAGAGGATAATTCTTTAAAAGTGGCTTAAAAGAAGATAAACTTTTTGGCACTTGCTGGCACCGTTAACAATGTTGTCACGTCTCATTAACAGACATTAAACGTAGATTTCTTCTTCACTTTTATTATCAAGATCTGTTTTTAGCTCGTCATCATCTTGTTTTGATCATGGGAAAAAATGTTGATGAGCTAAATTTTTTGTCATAGTTTTTATCAATGAAAATGAACACTGCAGCTGCAGAGGAAGACGTTTGCATTGTGGGGTTCTGCAAACTGTGAATACATTTGTATGTTTCATATGTATGATGAATATATGAGCTGACTTTGTGTTCAGGAAGTGGAGGGGATGGTGAATGGTGGTGTTATGTTAGAGACCGACAAGCAGCAAAACAGGCTGTCTTTTCAAGCGAGTCATCACCGTGTTTCCAGTCAGGATTCTGTCACCAAAACTGCCTTTAAAGCCAGAGCATGATCCTTTCTGAACAATATCCAAGCAACAAACACGTTAACCACAGCGTTGTTGAAACATAAAGAGACATAGGGTTTCAATGTATTTGCTACATAATAATGTACCAATGTATCCCTGGTTTGCAGAAACGTGAATGTTGTATATACTGTTGGTAAAAGAAACAGATTAAAGAGTGATTACAAACATGTGTAGGTTCCTTTAAGAGCAGTCAGCTGACATTTTTTTTGGACAGTGAAAAGTAGTTGGTCATTAACACATGAAATCTTTTCTGGTTGAATATTTTCTGATTTGTAAAACAAACTTAAATTCATTTTTTGAAACTTAAGAGGAACAGTTCACCCAATAAACTGTAAATGTTATACAGTACTCACCTCTCTGTCTCTGTGGCCCCAGGAAAACTTTTCTATCTTATGGTGTTAAGTAGAGCAGAGCTCACTGATGTGTAGGCTGATTATCTCATCACCATCAGCTGTGTGACTTGGTTGTGGCCTGTTTAACACATCTGTGTGTCTGTGGACTCGTTTGAGATGCCTCACCTGGAAAGTGGACGAGATCAGACAGCTGCAGCAGGAGGCGGTGGCAGAAAGCTGCAGTGAAGTGGGACAGTTTCCAGCGGCCTTCAGTCCGTACAGGAAGTCACAGAAACACACACATCCTGTTAGATCTCATTGTTATCAGACTCATACATCAGT
>JAPZEB010000026.1:2848337-2865433 GCA_029783705.1 Chaetodon striatus | reverse complement strand
CCAATGCTGGTTCTTTTTGAAAGTAATTTCCCTTCAGTTTAGCAAATATTGATTTTATTTTTAACAAATATTTAACTAATGTTTACTCAGCATTTTCTAAAATGTCTTTGCAGAGCTCTGGCACCTGTTGCACTGTCCGTGTCTGTGACGACTAACAACCAGTCTAAGCAAAATTTTCATCTTCAGCAACTGTGTGTTGAACATGTGTTCCTGTTGCCATGGTTACCATTAATATGAGGAATAAAGCCACAAGAGTTTCACCAGACATAGCAAAAAAGTATTAAAGCGGAATTTGCAGAAGAGAATGACACGTAGACTGACAGGTCCGTCAGTCAACGTCAGTACATGATATCCCTGTCTTTCCCCGTCCGACTTCATTCTCAACCTACGTTAGAAAATAAACTCAGCAGCAGCATACCTTAAAATATGTATTTAGTCATCAGGGCTGAGAATGTGTGCTGATTTACCGCACTTCCTGTAAATCATATAACAAAATGAATGCCGAAAGTTATTTCTTTTCCTCCTACTTTATATTACTATCACTGAAGTCTGCTGCTAAATTCAGCTTCACGTTTCAATCAGGACAGTTTTTAATAAATTAGAAGTTAAAAAAAATGTGTAAACTTCATCGTCAACGCAGATGGGCAGAGGTTTAGCTGGGATACATCAGGTTTATTCACTTTACATGGAGCTACAATTAATACTGAATTATGTGTTAGTATCTCTTAAAAAAATCATCAGATATAATAAATCATGTTTATCTTAAGCTAGCTCCGGTCATGTTAGTGTGAACAATATTGTAACAGAGCAAGATAAGCTAAATGTTAGCGTGCACGGTTGAATGGAAAAAAGACAACAGTGCTTTGAGATGGCTGTCAGAGATGGCAGAGGTATGATCACATGATCCAGTTTGAGCTATAACAGGTGGTGTGTTCCACGTTTTATTTCCCAGTTGCTCTTGGAAAGAAGAGAACTGTAAACAAACTGTTGCCATTGGAAATCGCCGGTTTCGATTCAACGCCGAAAGTTTCACCCATAATTCATGCAAGGTATCATGGGGACTTGTAATAAGGTGGATACATGTATGACAACTCACTATCAGAAATTCTGTTTTCATTTTTATACCACTGTCACTGTCTGTTTAACTTTGAAAACTCCCATAAAAAGAGTTGGGAAAAAAGGATTATTACATTGTGTTATTATGTTGCTCCAACTATCAGATGATAATGCCTATGAAACAGCAAAGTCTACCTGAAGAGCAGCATGATGGGAAATGCCTTGCTGAGCGGTGGCGTGAACACCACACTGAGCTGGATGGCCTGCTGCAAGTGCTCCTGGGTAATGTTGAAGCTGTGGTAGTTGACCTGGCTGCTTAGGAGGACGTACTCAGGCACAGAGCTCTTCTGCAGCAGGATGTGAAAACATGGTCACCCACTTTTATTTAACAGTGTGCTCTACTGTAGTGGTGTGAGGAAACAGCGACATACGTTTCCTGGAAGTCGCTGCAGCTCGATGTTTATAGGCTGGACAAGGGAGCGAATTGGGATCTTCCTTCTCGTGCTGCACTTGTACAGACTCAGGTCAACCACTGGTCCGCTCAGCTGGAATCAACAGAGGAAAATGAGAGCAATGCCTTTCTCTTTAATCACTCAATGTCATTTCATCACGCCAGTCTCACCCTTCCAGGAAAGTGGACCCACGTGTAAGGGTTGTGGGTGAGCTCAGTCAGCAGGCTGAGCACACACGGTCGATGTGGTCTGCTCTCTGTCTCTCGACTGTGATGAACAAACAGAAGCTGGATCAGGGAGGCAGGCATATAGAAGGTGGTCGAGCCACTGCTGATGACTGTGGAGGTTTGGTTTTGGTACGTGGCGTGTAAAGCAATAAGACCAGTGTTGACTCTGTGCTGCTTGGCCTCATGGAACAAGATGTACTTCTAAAAAAAAAAAGGGGGGATTGGCAATAGATTGATATATGTGAGGTACAGGTATGAAAATGTGCACGTTCATGAGTCGGCATGCACAAGAACATGTTTGTTATTCTCACCAGCATCAGGTCTGAAGCAGTCTGCAGAATATCAGCTATAAGCTGCAACGCCTGCTTTGTTGAAATCGATCTGTCTCGTTTGATGTAAACACTGCTGGGTGAGTCCTGTGTTTTATCACGTGGGTCTGACTTTAATGTCTGGGTAATGTCAGCACTGGTGGACATTGCTGGTGTGAAGTCATCACTAGTGACTGCAGCTTGCAGGCTGTATGACAGCAAGGAAACTAGGGTGTTGAGTGTCTTCTGGTCCAGATAGAACCGGGCTGGAGCAGTGGACTCTGAAAGCTGCTTTGAGATGACCTGAACATGACCTGTCACTCGTCTTGCACTAGATAACGTCACCTAAACAGGATAAATGAGGTATCAGAAATAATCTTTCAGCAAGCGTCTCTTCTCAATAAACGTCCATGAAAGGAGACGACTTTCCACTTACCTGACTTGTAACTTGTAACAGGTTTTTGAGAATGCAGATGTTGTCCACCATTGACGCCTAGGATTATATGACATGTTATTTAAATGCTGTCAAAGGTGGAAAAGTTCAAATCTAACTGTGGCTGCAAAACGGGAATAGAAAGTAGAGGATAGACTTGTTAAAATCAGAAACAGTCTGATAATCTTGAGGTGCAGTATGGGTCTGTGTGTGTGTACCTGTTCACTGCTCTCGAGCTCACACACAGTGCTAATGAGGACATTGCGTGTTCGCCTCTGTGCGTGTGTGTTGGCTTCTGTGTCCAGGCTGAGTCTATTCAGGATGCTGGAGAGCAGACTGATGTAGTTACGAATCTCCATACTGTTTCCAAGCCGCACCAGAGCCGAGAGGTTCCTCAGACCTGACTCTGAACTGGAGAGAAATGGAAATTAATAACACAACAATATATTGTATAAATAGTGAGACAGTAATTTGTTAAAATGTTCTTGACAAGGTTGACTTTATGAAAGGCACATTAAAATTTGATGTATTCTAATTAGCCATTTAAAAACTACAGACCACATCACTGTGACGTCCCGCTAACACTTCCTGAGTAGACAAAGGCGATATGTGATGTGTTGCTTTGCTAGTATCTTCAATAAATCAAATCTAGAAGCTGAGCAATGTACCACAGTGGACCAGGGCCCCAGGAAGTGCGCCAAGCTTTGAAGTAAATTTTCGTAGTGGCCAGGGTCTGTCACATAAAGCCCTGTGGCCCAAAAAATACTTTTTCCCATTGACATACTGGGCGAAAGAGACGTCTGGAAATCTGTGGATACAATTTTTTGAGCCTCACAATCCCCGCAATCTGACTTGTTTCACCATTCGGATGTGAACCATTCAGTCCGACAACATTTGGAAAATCTAGAAGAGCTGCAAAATTAAATTTTATTCCTATTCAATTTAAAATTAGCAGAGCACTAAACCGGAAGTAGCTGGCTCAGCAGACGGAAGTAAGATGCTTGGCTACACTCGGTCACACTCAGACGCTATAAGTCTCCTGCACGCCTGCTCTATGGGCCGCACAGTGCGCAAGTAGTGCTGATCATCTGTGGCTCATCCGGGTAATTGTAACCATTTTGACTTCAGTGATTGGGGTCCCACCTCCATTGCTGTATCCAGGTCTCTTAATACATCCATGCTATGAACGGGGGCCGTAGCAAAACTAAAAAACACTTCATATATAGCCAACCTAGTCTCACTCCGAAGTCTGTACTTGGGAGTGACTTGCAGCGTCAGTCACTGATGAAAAAGCCATCATTTAACTTCAGCATGATACGTAACCGGTTGCCGTCAGGGTTTAACAGCCCTCTGTCAGGAGGAAACTTGGTGGGACAAGAACGAAAATTGAGGAGGCCAAAGTCCAAGTAGGATGGGTGGGAGGGGCGATGGATGGGTCCAAAAAACATCAAACTTCACCTGAGAGAGTGGTGTTTGTGTCCTGTAAGATTATTGAGTCAAACCCTGTTCTGTTTCCCTAAACCTAACCACGTGTATTTGTTGCCTAAACCCAACCATGTGCATGTTAATTTGCGTTGCTGCACTGACATAGTGCTTTTATTTTGATAGAGACAGTATGTAAACTGTAAATGTCCTGTGAAAACGGAAGTGTATTTTGAAAGAAGACAATGCATGTAACAGGCAGAACTTGGCACAGTGTCCCAGAGCGTCAACATCTAACACACCCAGGGTACCTTTAATGTCGTATCTGGATGTGGAAGGTCCATGACCAAACGATACGGTGGCCAGACGTCCCCGGTAAGGTTGACCTGTCCCCGGCACAAACTGTCCCCGGAAATGTCCCCGTTTCAAGCATTTCGTGAATGGTACTCCTTACATATCAATGGGTACGTCTCGCTGAGCACAGGAAGCCCGAGCGAGTAGTGCGGTGCCCTAGCCATGCCTATTTTTTATTTTATTTTTTTTTTATCTTGGCTTGTATCATTGTCAGCGAACCTAATTTCCATCAGGCATAGTTACAGCCGCAGCTAAGGCAAGCGCATCAGCCGCCATTCAAGAACGCCGGTCTTTTGATAACGTAATTCTATGCTGCATTACCTGCTGAATAAATGAGTGGTAAGTATAACGTGAATCTTGATGAAAGTAAGTACCAGAGTGTTCACAACTCATCACTGCATGAAAAGTGGGATTTTCGTCCCCGTAAACGCCCGGAAATCTCACTAATATTCGGCAGTTTACGTCAATTTACAGCCTGCGAACGTCGCGTTCGCGGGTGCCACGAATACGGTGTCGAATACGGACCTATGACGTATGTGGAGACCTCCCGGGGGATGCTAATGGCTCTTATTAGCATATGAATAGCAGCGGAGCCTTGCGAAGTCTTCCGTTTGAATCATGCCGAGCTCGCATGTGATTGGACGAGGGCTAGAAGGCTCGTCGGGCTCCTCCAATCACATGCGAGATCGTTGTTTACGGAAGAGGTCACTGCATCATGCCACTATGCACAGTGGTTGAGCCCTAGCAGACTGTGATGGTGTTTGCATGGAGTGCACATTTGAGCTTTGTTAAAACTAATTGTTGAAATAAATTGTTTTGTGTATCTTTTTTATTTAACATTGACAATTGCTAATGACCATACACAGTAATTAATCTAGCATACTTTCATGAAATAAGTCAATTCAAGCTAAAATTTTCTTAAATGAGTGAATATCTTTTAGAAAAATGTCACCTCTGTGTGGGGAGTGAAACTGCTTTAAACATCGATATCTGTGGTGAGGATAAAAAAGGGATAAATAGTAGAATTCATAAAACTCTATTAATTTGAAATTCTTTGCTTTACTCTTATTGTGAAATTTGAGCTTTAGTGATGTTAATTTATTATCTACACAGTAGTCTCGACCTGTCACTCTGAGGTCATTGCTTCTGGCTCCACCCACTAACTAGGGAAAATCACAGTACATTCCTCATTCCAGTAAAACGCTTGTTGAGGACATACCGTTCTCATCTCTCTCATGAGTATTTCATCCCTTTTTCAGGGGTTTAACAGGTCTCTGTTCTTGAATTACAAATCCAGTGGAGGAAAAGTCTCTTTTATTTGCTGTGTTTGATGCTGGGATGGTGAAAACATTCTGCACAATCGCTGCCAGGTTAGGAAAAATTTTAGCATGCTCCTTCCTCTACCATAAAACCTCAAAGGGATCCTTGTTTGGTGCCTTAAACTGTATGAAAGCTGCCACCTCATCCTTGGGCTTCAAAGTTTAATTGCTGAATTCCTCTACGTCTGTGACAATGGGTTTCCACTTGTGTCATTGACTTTCAAAATAAAAGGAATTGTGGCTTGTTAATAGTGATTTAGATGTCAAAATGTTATACATATACTGCACATCTTTTTCATTAGTTTTATTCTGAAAAGTTAAAGAAGCTGAACTGTCCAGGTTTTCACCAAAAGCGGCAGCCATTAAATGAATATGAAAAAATGCCATGATCTGATAAAAATTCTACATACAGATGCTGAACTTGCTGGTTTTGCTGCACTCAGTGATGACAGATCAATATGATTCATATGACTGGCTTGACGTGTTACAACTAAACAGGGTGTAACTCTACACATAACAAAGTCTTGAGTATGAGGCTAGCCTGCCTAGAAAGCAAATGTGTGCCTATCAGAGCTGTCAGCTTGTATTAACTCAGCACTTTGTGATGTCAAACCATTCATTATTTGTTGTTCAAGGGTCACTGCGTTCTGATGACAAGGTCAATATCCTGAACATGGGGAGAGGATTCAGAGGGAAACTGGTTTATGTCTCAGCAAGTGTGACTGTGTGTATGTGTGTTGGTTTTATTATTTCTAGCCATTCATTACTCTCTAAGACATGAGCGCTACCAGTTCATCATACTGATAGGAAGTCCAATATCCTTAACATGTAGGACAGGGTGTGAGAGAGACAATATTTGACTGTAAAAGCTACATTAACTGTGGTTGTTATCCTCACATAGAGGTTTATGTGAAGAGTTGTAGACATCACACGTATATAAAAGTGTCAGAGATCTATCATGACATTTGAAAAACTCAGTTATTTCAGGATTGTATTTTTAGACTGAAATGTAAAAGATTCTTATCTAGTTAATATCATGTTTTTGACTGTTCATAGAAAGTTAACAAGTGTTATGGGGAGACAGATGGCTGGAGGGAACTTTAACTGATAATTCCTTGTCAGTAAATCATTTGAAAATCCTCCAAAAGAGCTGCTTCAGCACTCCTTGTCATAGATTCTATGTGGAACTCCACCAGAGGGGTGAACAGCATTCTTCCAAAAGATAATGAGGATGCTGGTGCAGATTGCTGTCTACAATGTCACCCCAAAATCTCCCATAGGTGTTCAATTGGACAGGGATCTGGTGACTCAATTATTGTGGCTTCCTTTAATCTATTGAACAAGTTAGAGTAGCCGTGTGCCACAAAACCCCAGTGGAATAGGTACTGGATACAAAAAATCAATACAAAGAGTAAGTGAAATCACACGTGCCTTTAATTTTATTAGTGGCATTTAAATTGACTACAGGTCTTCTTCAGCAGAAGTCTGTGGGGAATGAGGAATATATTGTATGTACAGAAGGGAAGATATGTATTCAATACATCAACATTTTTTTCATTAAACATATTTCCAATGCAGCTATTCACATAAAATGTACATCAGCGATTGATATTAACTTAACAAAAATATACAGATAAAGAAATCATAACATTACAGTCAACAATACCGTGCTGGTGGTGCAGTAGTTAGCATTGTTGCCCCACAGCAAGAGGGTTCTGGTTCAAACCCAGGGTGAGGGGTTCAAACCCCACTGTGGAAGAACTCTTCTGAGTGGAGTTTGCATGTTTTCCCATGGTCAGTGTGGGTTTTCCAGCTTCCTCTCACAGTCAAAATACACGCAGCTTAATTTGTGACTCTAAATTGTCCATAGGTGTGAATATAAGTGCGAATGGTTGTCTGTCTCTATGTGTCAGCCCTGTGATAGTCTGGGAGAGTCCAGGGTGTACCCGGCCACTCACCAAATGTCAGCCAGGAAAGGCCCCAGCAAGATAAGTGGTTATGGAAAATGAATGAATGAATATTACAACTCATAAAATAAGTTAAGTGCAATAAAAGTGGCATAGCACAGCACAAGTACTGAACACGCCAACTGAAATGAATTGAATAATTAGTGGAGAAGCTTTTGTTTTCAGTAAGGCTTTTAAGATGCTTCCTGTATAAAGAACTCAATCTGTCACAGATGAGATTTTGGTCCATTCTTTCACACAGACAGTTTTTTAATCTAGATGCCCAAAAGCTTGTTTTAAGTTTGCTAACAACATTTGGAGAAGCCTGTAAATTACTGGGAGAACATAGTGTGATCAGATAAGAGAAAAATCTAACATTTCTGCAAAAAGTACAATGTCATATTTGGGGGGAAAAATGGGTTGTACATCTGACTTTAAAAAATACCACACCTAAAGTGTTGTTTGGAGGTGGGAGCAGCATGGTACGGGCTATTATCAAAGGGAAGATGAATGGAACCATGTACCAGGAATTTCTTGAGGAGGAATCTGTTACCATCCACCAGGATGGTGAGGATGAGATGCAGGTGGACCTTAAGCATAACAGCAATTCAAAACATACTGTAAGAAAGACTCTAAATTGGTTCCAGAGGAAGAAAATTAAGGTGTTGGAATGGTCCAGTCAATCCCCAGACTACAACCTGATAGAACATTTGTTGAAGAAGCTGAAGATCAGGATTGACCAGCAGCCCCCCAGAATCTTCTAGATTTAAAGACTATCTGTGTGGAAGAATGGACGAAAATCCCATCTGAACACTGAGAGATTGATTTCTTCATACAGGAAGCATCTTAAATGCTGGATTACAAACAAAAGCTTCTCCACCAATTTCAGTTGCTGTGTAGAATACTTTTTTTCCCCTGTTATTTCACTTTATAGCACATAACTGATGATTTCTTTATCTTTGTAGTTTTACTGAGTTATTATCGATGTGATTTTTATTGATTTTTTTTCTTGTTGTGCACTTTATTTTGTTTTCTATTGTTACACTTAAATATTTTTTTTTATGTAATGTGCGCTCTATATTGTATTTTTTTATTTCTACAGTTGTATTTTAATACTTAAGTGCCTTCTAGATTGTACAGCACTTTGGAAAACCTTGGTTGTTTTAAATGTGCTATATAAATAAATTTGACCTTGACCTTGACCTTGATGTCTGGTGTAAATTTCATTTGAATAGCTGCATTGGAAATATGTTTAATGAAAACAATGTTGATGTATTGAATACTTATCTCCCCCACCATATAAAGCTAACGTGCAGCTTTCATTTTGTGGGCTGTGTAGACGTGGCATAAGAGGAAAATATAAATAAATGAAAATATGGATTAGAGCATCTTTGAGAATGCCATAAAACACCAGCATGCCAGCACTGCAGGTCTCTACTGCTCTCTCTCTGCGGTGTCATTTGTCTGTTGTTTATCAGTGTGTTGAACTCACCTCTGTGTAATGTCAGTTATTTGCAAGTTGGATAACTGCGGTGGTTATTATGATGCAAACCCCCTCTTTTCATGCACCAGGGATTACGTGAGAAGCTGAGGGAGCATAATTAATTTTACCACGATATAACTATTTTAACCAGATTCCTACACTTTAGATTGAGCCTTAAACAGATGGATGGGCATACAAGGAAGAGTAACAGTGCATTATGGCTTAAATATTCACTTTAATCAACAGAAGATAAGTTGGGATGATAAAGGAAGTGCCACGTCAGCGGTTACTGGAGTTTTCTCTCAGACACATTAACAGTGGGTCACTGCGTACTGATGAAAAGCCAAACTGTTGGAGGTATTTGGAGTGTATGTGTGATAATAATGAAAAAGAGCAGATGTGTGCTTGTGTGCATAGTGTATATGCATCCATTCATCAATCACAGAGCATAGAGGGGATAGGGTTATTTATTTATTTTTGTTTCATATTCTTGGGACTGAGTCCAGATTCTTTTTTTTTTTTTTTTTGATATATTGGAAACTATACTCGAAACTCATGTAAGCATTGTGTTTACATATCCCATTACATCTAAAGGAAATGTGCCGTTTTTGCAGCTTTGGTGTTAAATAATGCTATTCAGCAAACACCATTTTATTGAAAGCAAAACAAGCACTACTACTAAAACAGCAGGTTCTCATCCCAAATCCATACATGTCACTGCTTTTTTAGTGGACTTTCGCGTCTAAATATTAAGCACGAGGTATCCTCCTGTGTCTGCTCTTGACATTCAAATGTTCAGTCGTCAACAAAAGCACATGGCTAGGTTGAGGAAAAAAACATCATGGTTTGGCTCTACATTCATACAGGAAGCAAACATCAGGCTCCCAGTTGAAAGCCAGGGGTTGTTGGACACACCCAAAACCACTCCTGCCCACCCTATAGGAAATTTCCAGCTCCTCATATTATGTGGTTACCAGCTGCATTATGAACTGACACAGCCCTGGGGCGAATTATACCACAGCAAAAGGCTTTGTTCATCAGTCAATATGTTTACATGTACAATTAAGTGGAGCTACAGTTATAGCTCAACTTAGCCATTTAATTGGACTACTGTACTTGTCCCAGCCTACAAGCACAGGAGGAGAATTGATTTATTGGCTGAAGTATGTCCGACTCCGCTATAATAGATGGCAATATGCCCCCGTTCGGCTTGTTAGTATTTGACCTTTCTCCAGTTGACCCATTACCTCACAGACCAAACAACTGACAAAAAAGTTAGCTACAGTTAGTTTGTGGCAAACTGGTACTGTGTTGGACAACTTTACAGCTCTGTACATTTTGTACGTACTGTACGCTTTACTTTTTGTACAAATGAAATGCATGCTATCCCTTGTGCTTATGGTGCTGTGCTATTACTGGCTCTTCTTCTGTTACACATTTAATGTTATGTGACTTCCAGGTCAAAGCCCAGGTCAGAAACACTGGAGGATGCGAAGAGTGACTCATCCTGTTTGGGCATGATTGACTGTATACAGGCAGGTGTAATTCGACCCATAATCTGAGTAGCTCCTGTTTTTAAGTCATGTTTGAGTGTGTGTGTGTGTGTGTGTGTGTGTGTGTGTGTGTGTGTTTTGGGTTTTTTTTAATGATTGTGAATCTTTCCCATGTGATGAGTCAAGTTGTGTACGTGAGGGACAATCTTCTGGCTCTGAGAAAAAACACTTAAGGAGTTAGATACTTGATACCGGCTGAGCTAAGGAAGCTGCTCAGAGACTGCAGAGCAGGAGCTAAGCTAAAGACTAGGAGGTGGAGATACAAGCCTTTCCTGCCGTTGGTCCTTATGGGGAATGTAAACTCACCATCACTCACTATAACAAGCTGCTGGCACTGTTGAGGAGCTGACGATTCTACAGGGAGTGTAGTCTCATGTGCTTCACAGAGACGTGGCTGAATGACAACATGCCTGACTCCTGTGTAAACCTACCTGGCTTCTCAACTGTGTGGGCGCACAGGGATGCAAAGGCAAGCTGCAAAAACAGAGGTGAGGGATTGATCCTGCTTGTGTACAATAAATGGTGTCATCCTGAACATGTCACGGTGAAGGACAAGATCTGCTCTCAGCATATTGAACTGTGGGCAGTAGGTCTAAGACCGTATTATGTACCATGGGAGTTTTCAAACATTGTTGCCATTATTGTTTTAAATTCCACTGCGGGCAGCAGCAGCAGTGGCGTGTGACATCATCCATGAAACTGTTGCTAGGATTCAGACCTAGCACCCTGGTGCATTCATTGCATTAATGGGGGATTTTAACAATACTACTCTATCCTCCCATCTGACTGGGTTTATCCAGTATGTGAACTGTCCCACCAGGGAAAATAAGACACTGGATTTGTTTTATGGAAATGCCAAGGATGCCTACAGTGCCTACGCCCTACCACCTCTTGGCAGATCAGATCATAATCTGGTCTCTCTCCAGCCTACATACAAAGCCTGTGTATTAAAGTTGCCTGTTACTATCCACTCAGTCAGGAAGTGGTCCCCAGAGACCAGCGAGTCTCTCATGGACTGTTTTGAATGTACAGACTGGACAGTACTACTGGAGCCACAGGACAACAACATGGACAGGAGGGTGGGGATTCTGACAGGATATATAAACTTCTACAGACACACAGTAATTCCAGTTAAGACTGTACACTGCTTCCCCAATAATAAACCGTGGGTGAACAATAATATCAAGCAGCTCCTCAACCAGAAAAAACTGGCGTTCAAAAAAGGGGACAAGGAGAAGCTCAGGGAGGTTCAGCATGAGCTGAACGGGAGACTGAGACAGGTAAAGGGGGCTAAAAAATAAAGGTGGAGAGTAAGCTGCAGCAGAACATCATCAGAGAGATGTGGAAGGGAATTCAAAGAAGAATAGCCACGTTATGGATGGTGATGTGGACAAAGCAAACAACTTCAACCTGTCCTTTAACAGGTTTGATGGAGGGGGCAGTGTTCACCCTACCCCTGCATCCAACCCCCCTTCTACAGTGTTACCTGCTGCTGCTGCTCTTGCTCCACTGTCACCTGGAAGTAGCCCCTCCCCCACTACTGCAGCCACAGTTACAACAGAACCTACACCTACTTGGAGGAGCCGTGATGTTGTGTTATGATCCTTTTCCTTGACTTCTCAAGTGCATTTAATACTATCCAGCTCCCCATACTGAGAGACAGGTTGGAGGGGATGGGAGTAGATCCCTTCCTAACCTCAGATTACCTGACAGAGTGGCCTCAGTATGTCAGGCTTGGAAGCTATGTCTCTGGGATGGTGAGGAGCAGCACTGGTGCTGTTCCACAGGGAACTGTTTTTGCCTTGTTCCTGTTCACACTCTACACAGCGGACTTTAAATACAACTCAGAGTCCTGCCACATACAAAAATACTCTAACGATACAGCTATTGTGGCTTGTATCGGGAGAGATCAAGTATATCAGAGTACAGGGACCTCGTGGATGCCTTCAGGGACTGGTGCAGTAAGTAATGTCTCCACTTTAACACAGCCAATACCAAGGAGATGGTAGTGGATTTCAGAAGAAAGAGGTCACCCCGTCTCCCGTCTCCATACAGGGGGAGGACATTGAGGTGGTGCACACCTACAAATATCTGGGGGTCCTCCTGGATGATAAGCAGGACTGGTTTTCTAACACTGACACCCTCTACAAGAAGGGGTAGTGCTGCCTGTTCTTCCTGCAGACACCGAGGTCCTTTGATGTGTGTGTGGAAATGTTGACCATGTTCCACATTGGTAAGTTTTTTTATTTTTTATTTTTGTAGCTGTCTTACATTTCAGCTGTAACACGATAACTGTAAGTTACCTGATGTTGTGGTTACAACTGTATGCCTTCTGACTAAATGAAGCTGAAAACATCTGCTGCAGAGTACAAAAGGTTTCTAACAATATAGTCAGTTACTACATAATGTTTTTTTTTTTTTATCTAAGCAGGCTTATCTATGATCAGACTAATGTAGCTTGTGTTGGGTAGTAATACCAAAGTTATTTTAAATTCTGCTACTAATACATTCCCCGTTAAAACCACAAAAGTTATAACCCGTGAATTCATTAATTTTACCACAGTAGATAGAGATGACAGAAATCTGTATCATACAAAAACAAATGAATACAATTTACTCGTAAATTCAGATGTCTTAGCTGTCATGTTTGCTGAAACCATTCCAATAAAAGGAAGCTGCATTTTATAATCATATTCTCCTTGTGTTTGTAATCTACAATATGTACAATGTCAATCAATCATTTATATGAAATCAAAGTTTCATTGTATCCTCACAGTGGATAAGGAAAAACTCCCCCCAAAAAAACCCTTTAACGGGGAAAAAAAATGGTAGAAACCATAGGAAGAGTAACTGAGGAGGGATCCCTCTTCCGGGATGGACAGATGTGCAATGGATGTTGTACAGAACAGATCAACATAATAAATCAACAGTAATCCATATGACACAATGAGACATAGAGAGAGACAGAGACAGAGAGAGAAGTTGAGACAGAGACAGAGAGAGATGCAGGGCAGACAGCAATGATAATAGCTTACAACAACATTAATTTAGGTCACAATAATATAGTGATAAAATTACGGTAATTGTGGTACAATATGTTGTACGCATGTATTAGTATATAATATTACATGTATGTGACAATAATCATATGTGTATAATAACAGTACAAGTATGACTAATAGTAACAGCAGCAGTAGGAGGCATGATATTCTTATTCAGCTAGACCAAGGTCATATTGCCATTTTTGTTCTCTTTGATTTGTCTGCTGCCTTTGACACAATTGATCATGCTATTCTAATTGATCGGCTCAAAAAATGGGTAGGGATATCTGTTGTAGCGCTCAAGCTGAGACTACAGCAATGCTCTTTATTCTTGCCCAAACCTAGACACTGTTACATGGTTACAGTTAGTCCAAAACTCTATAGCAAGACTTACTTGTGCTGTCACATCGCCCCCTTTCTGATCTTGCTTTCTTGGCTGCCGATCAAGATTAAGGATTCAATTTAATACCCCTCTCACCTATAAGGCTTTAAGTAATCTTGCTTTAGAGTATATTAGTGGACTGCTAATGCTGTATACTCCTGCTATGCCCCGCAATTCCTCTGAACAGGGCTTGCTAGCTCAAGACTGAAAACACAAGGGGACTGTACGCTTGCTGTTCTGGGTCTCAGGCTGTGAAATACTTTCCCCCCAGCTGTCAGGTCAGCATACTTTCTTGACGGCTCTAAGTTAGAGCTGAAGACAGCTCTTTATGTGTTTTAATGCTTGAATCATGTACTATATACTATTTTGAGCTGTGATGCTGCTTATTGGGATTTTTTGGGGTGTCATTTTCTTCTGTTGTAATGTTATTGTTGTAGTCACACTGTTCTTTTAGCCTCTCTCCTTTTGTACAGCACTTTGTAAACTAAATGTGCTAAATAAATAAAATTGTACGTACTTATTTTCCGTGAGATATTTAAGCACATCTTTCCACTTGTGGATTGTAGTTGTAAAGGACATCTTTCAAACTCCGATACAGTCTCTTTTGTACTGTTAAACACAGCTTTGAATATGAGATATAGTCTGAGGTACTATTAAATACACACGTACATACAACACAGTTATATCAATCCTTTATTTATTTAGTCATATTGAGAGATGACAATGATGAGGATACAACTCATAACAGAAAACCCACTCAGTGTATTTCTTAGATAACTTTCTTAGTATTACAAATTTTCACTTTGATTACTGTATTTGACAGTAAAAAAAACTCCTCTTTAATTCTGTTACCAATGTTGACAAATGCATAAAAAGAATGAGTGTAAAAAACCACATACTGATTCAGGAACAAATACATTGATCCACTACAACTGACCACGATGCATACACGAACACTACCTTAAAGGAACCTTAACAAAAAATTTTAAAAAATGGTTCCAAGTGAAGTGGTTCCAAAATGGTGGGTTGTGGTCCAGAAGCGGGTCATGGGTCCATTCTGAATGGACCGCAATTGACTCACTAACGTGTCGAGTTTGTAAAAAACACACCTTATTTTAGTACAGTGAATTACTGGCACAAGCTTTTAGTTTGAAGCGCTGTTTCCTGCTGTAGAGTGAATGAGTGAATAACAGTCAGCTACTTAACAGAGACAGAAAACTAGCTCTACAACATGGCTGAATCCAAGTATGACACTGAATGTATTAAACTCTGTGGAATGTGAACCAATGACTGAAGGGAAATCTGGACCACATGGCTGGACCGGTTGGGAACCACTGGCTTGAACTACTGCGCTCAACAAGGCACCCCTCAGCCCCGCACAACGGAACAGGCAACATGTTCTCTGCCCCTCCCATCCCCAAACCACGACATTCTACTCCAGTGAGACACACTGGGAGGCAGCACTGCAAGACGGTTAGTAACACCATTACTTGACCAGAGACATAAGATCCTCTGATAACCTACACATCTTGTGTTTGGAGCCACTTTGGTTTTGCTGTGAATTATGAGGGCGATGGTGAGACAGAGTGGTGGATGAGAACACACCGAGCCAAAGACCGAGCCACAGCTATAGACTCTCCTTAGCAGCCAACCCAGTAGCACAGTAACATACACAATGGCTTAAGCTGAAGCACAAGAAGCAGGGAGAGCTGCTGCACGGCTATGGGCTATAACCTTTCGTTCAGCAGCAAACGTTATTTCAAAGCATACACCCACAGCAGTGAGTAGTAACTGGCCAGGTAGCCAATTCAGGCAGAAAAACTGAAAGGTACATTAGTGACAGCTGTTTGGCTTGTGCTTATATGATTGTGGCATTTAACAGGAATGTTTATTCATGTATTTATCAGACTCAGAGAGCTCAGAGAGCTCAGAGAGCTTGTGGAACGTAGCAAACACACCGCTGACACACAGTGGGTGATAGAAACAACCTAAATACTGTGCACTCAAATGTCAGTAGTAATGGGGCACACAGTTACAGCTCCATCATTGTTCAAAGTAAAAAAAAACATACTTTATGATTTCAGTTTAAATAAATAAATGAATTAGGAAAATTCTCTGGCATTTTTACTTTTTTTGCCATATCAAAAACACACCAAACCGCAACACCACTGTATGGTATCAAATTGAACAGTGAATTTTGTGAACCATTACACCCCTATTATTTACCTGTACTTACATATATGTACAGTAAGTATGTACTTTATTTACACTTGAAGTCAAAGCACAGTGTGCAAACTTCACAAAAGTTAGCTCTAAAATCAAAACATTTTCTTTTAACCTGAGCTACTTAACTTGGCATGCTCCACTTTGTTAAATATGTAACACAACACCTTTCTTAGTGCTTGTTATGGTGATTCAAACATTAGAATGCCTCAAGAAATTCTTGCAAAGTTGTATTAAGCAATATTTGCCTTCTGTGTGTCATAGTAGGCTTAGTTTTATGTTGCTGTCCAGTCAGATTCTGGTTGGTTGGTCAATATGCTCTTGTCCAGCCAAAGTCTCATTGATCAGACAATCACTGGTGATACTTTAATAAGGCCATGTGTCCACCAAAGCGTTTCTGGAAACAGTAATTGTAAAAAACTGGATTATAACGCTTCCAAAAGTCTCTCTCACCTGCAGCATTACAGAGATATTTAACGTTAGTAGTGTTATGTTGTATATTACATGATCAAACCCAGAGTTAACCTACATGGTGTCCAGTATGTCAGATTTTTCTCATTAGACCTGCTCAGTGCGTGGCAGTGAGACAGACTCATGCATGCAGCTCGGCTGGATGCTCGCAGCGATACAGTAAGCAGTTTATTATCAGATAATATTACAGTGGAAATCACATTTATTTTTCACTCGATGCATTCCATTTGCCCAAACACCGAGTTTACTTCCCCTAGGCAAGTGTTAATGTCGAGTTCTGTGACAAGAAAATAGTGCTTTGGTGGACACCTAATGCTACCAGGTAGAGTGCACTCAGTGCACTGTGACAGATTTAGTTAATCTAAAGATAACATGCAGAACTTTTTTGCCCATCAACTAATCAATTGGTTGAAGAGTAGGTAGAAT
>JAPZEB010000026.1:2758684-2769510 GCA_029783705.1 Chaetodon striatus | reverse complement strand
TGATGGCGAACTTCTCTTGAGGAGTTGCTCACAGGGCAATGTGTGATTTCACCACAGGCATAAGGTGTGTGTGTGTGCGTGCAAGTGTGTGTGTGGGTTAGTAAGAGAGAGAGAGGGAAAAAAAGGAACGGGCTTTGTAAGAGGTAAAAGCAGCCATGGAGGAACACAATGGTCGCCTTCCTATCCCTCACAGGCCGGTAGGCTAATAAGAGTCAGTCTACCATCCGCTGGTCTTTGTTCCAGATAGGAATGCGGCGTATTATGAGCACACGGCTGGCACAAACTAACGGCGGGTTATCCACCAAATAGGACACGATCAATTTGCTCTGGCGAGCACAACAACAAACAGCAATCAAAAGAACAACATCAAATAGGACACGGCGGTCCTTAAATTTCAAACAGTCACAGTTTAACACGCTAAGTATGAAGTCTCTGCCCAGACTAAAGCTTTCTTACTTGAGATCGCTTGGTGCGATCAGTGTGTGTCCCGTATTTTCGCTCCGTAGCTCTGGGATGAATGCGCGGGGCCGCTGTAGCGTCCTACAGCGGGATGAAGCATGCTGTCCTCGGAGGGGCAGAAGAGGGATCAGCGGAGTCGACTCGTTGACAAAGTGGGGCCTCGGGGGTTCCGTTTCTTCTAGAGAAAGTGGTAGGAATGGCGGGTTTGCGCTGCATTCCTCTGGGTGTCCATGTAGTGTTAAAAACAAAAAGAAAAGGTATCTATCCTCGTCCAGTGAGTCAAGAAAAAGGGCGGCCTAGGTCGTTAAAATCAAACGTTTGAAGTGCTCCCTATCAGCAACTTGCGCTCAGAGGCTTTTGGCTTCCTTCCAGCAACAAGTCACACGGGGATTGCGAGGCGCGTCGGTGCGCAGCAGCAATTAAAGTTTCGGTGACGTTAGAGGGAATTCCGCCTGACTGTACCTGGACCCGGCCGCTGTTGCCCAGTAGGGAGCGAGAGTTTGAATTTTAGAAATGATTTACACTTCTAACAGTTACCGGACTGACAGAAACCTGGCATGGCTCCTTTGTTCTCAGACTCGCTGGTTTCGTAAAAGCCTCTCTATTGTTTGAAACACATGGTTGAGGTCCCAACATGCAAGACATTAGTTATTAAAATACTGTGAATCTGAATAAGCTATTACTCTAAAATAATTCCAAATTATTGGATAAACAATTTTTCCAAATAGAATTAATTATGACTTTGACATATTAACTATTTCCATCCCATACCAACCAAAAATTGAACCCGATATACACATCAAATGACATAGCCAGGACAGTCCAACTATTGAAGACACTCTGGACATTGGGAAAGATGAAGGGAACAAGGAGGACAGAGAGGTCATGGTTGAAGTCAAGGTTAAATACAGCATTATAAATACAGCATAATAACATATTTACAATTTTTATTTATAACCACTCACAAGACAGTGCCTGAAGAGCTTCTCCTGACTGTCATGGAGATACAAGGGAAGGCCCTTCAATGCTGCAGTTTGTCGATGTGCAGTGATGTCAGATGTTTGAAACAAAGAGTTGCCTGAAACATAACAAGATGTAACTGACATAGAAAGTAGAGTAACCATGCAAGCAGGTGTCCTCTTCCATATCCAGAAAAGTCTTGTTGATTGCACGTCAAAGATTTACTCCTTTTAAAGGGTAAATTGGCATTTATCAACCTGGACCCTATGATTGCTCACTGTCAAGGTTATGTCCACTAAAATGCTTATGTCACTGACAGGCTAAGATTATCAGTGTCTGACAAGATTATGAAAAGGATCCCTACAGAGCAAGATCTTTTTTTAAAAGATTAAGATACCCTTTGTTTAACAAGGAAGTGCCACTATATCTCAGTGAATTTATGTCTTTGGTTAACCACTAACTGAATTGGTTCACTTGTTTGTGCCATTGTGTCAGTCCCTTAGATACCCATGCATTTATTCTCAGGGTTTGTCACTACAAGGATTACTTAAAATTGTAACAATTGCTAACAAAATTATTACTACAGCTTCATAAAAAAGCCCAAATTCATTTTTATATCCATAATGTTCAGAGTTACTAAATTACTACATCTAAAATTCACCTCTTGATCCAGGCTGTTAAGCACCCAATCCATCTTAGATGAAAAAGCTGTCCTCCTCACCCGATAGTGTCTCAGGAGTCTCCAAGTGTGCTGATTAAGGGCTGCTCTGAAGTTGTCCATGAGGTACTTGTTTATGATGCAATAAAATTCTTCCCTAATCTGTTAAAAAATGTGAACAGGACATTTAAATCCTCAATACAAAGTCAATACAATTTCAACACCATCTTCACACATAACTCCTACTCTCATTTCAAAAAGACTAAATCATAAATACAACATTATATTTTTGGTTCACGTGCTTACTGTACCTCTGCCTCGCAAAACAGAGCAGGCCACCATTCCAGAACCTCTGACACCATAGGCTGCAGCTCCACGATCTTGCACCTAAAGGAGAAAGTCAGCTCCATCTTTTGTCTGATGAGTGCAACATTCTTCTTCTTCTTCTTAAACTCCTCAACCAGAGCCAGTCTTCATCCTCCAGTGACTCATCATTATGGTTTTCTGAATGGTCAGGGACATGATTAATCTCACCTCGCCTTGCTCTCTTCAGAAAAGGACCTGCACCATCATCTTCACAGCTCCTCTTTTTTCTGATTAATGCTAACCTCGATACAGCCCACCTGATGCAGTTTGGACCTGTAATTGCCAAGTTTGTATTTTATACTCATTTTCCATCCATCATACCCTATTTCACTGCCTGGTTCTCGAGGGCAGGGGTGTCCACTGTAGGGATGCACTGATCTAGCTTTTTCAGTTTCGATACCGATACCGATCCCGATGCTGTGGCTTTGAGTATTGGCCGATACCATGGTTGACCTAAAAAGCTATATGCCTTGGAGTGTTCAGTGTGAAATACCTCCACACAGCAGATTCTCTCACTCGCTCCATGTTGTTTGTGCTTGCCTAGGTAGGGTAATCAACTCTTGCTGCATGCAGCAAAACCTAAGCCTGAATTTTTTTTTCAGGTTGAGGCATGAGGAATGGGTCATCACCCACCCATTCAAAAATACTACCTTGTAAATATTTACTTAAAGAAGTTCAAAAGAGATATAAACATTAACTGTTATTTCTGTGAAAAAAATCCAGAAACAATTTTACATTTTTTTTGGCATTGTCCTTACACCAAGAACTTTTGGCAAGACCTGTCTAGATTCATTATTTACAATATATCTTTAAAGATTTCACAGTATATTGGGAAAATGTGGTGTTTGGTGGTTCAGTGGTTTTCTCAAGAATCCTAAAAAAGAAAACAATGTCTTTTTTGTAATAAACTTGATACTGATTTTGGCCAAGTTTTTTATCCATAAATCTAAATTCAGTTGTAGTAAACCCTGTTTTGTTGTTTTCCTGAGAGAGGTTGAACGGTATGTGTGAGTGCTCTCTAGCTTGATGAACAAAAAGGCTGTGAGAACAAATAATGTCTGGGGTACATTACATTTTACAAAAATATAAAAAAACTTAATTTTTGATATTTTTGTAAAATGTAATGTACCCCTGGCTCCTTTATTTATTTCCTGTTTACATGTGCTATACGGAAAACGCAAAACTGTATGCCGTTACCTTTGTTTAATGTTACTGTTGTACCTGGTTTTATATGAGAAGAGGACAAGATCGCTAGTTGCTAGGCTAATTTATGCAATGTACAATGCCATAGGCTTGTGCTAATAATGTTGGCATGTTGTATTTGTGGGGAAAATGTGTCCAGATAAGGACAAGTGTTTGTCTGTGAATGCTGCGAGTTATAGTGAAGCTGGTTTGTGTACTTGTGTTTGAAATAATCTCTAATAAGCCATGTTTAATGTGTAGTTAATGTGTGTTTTGAATCAACTAAACTTTACAGCGCTTCACAGAAACCTCTGCCGCTGACTAGTGTTTTGGAGGTGTAACTGCAGAGTGACACAGATACACCACTGCACAAGTATAAATGCTCACAATGGCATGAGTGACGTGCGTAGGGTCTACGCAGCCCATCTACTGTCTGCTAAGCACGCATGTATCCCGCATCGACATTTTTTTTTTTCTTTCCTTACCGATCGCCGCACGCCAGAAATCCAGCATGGTGCTGGATTCCCATCACCTCTGCATATGACCTTAGCTCACGTCGCAGTAGATTTAAAGGGAAAGGATCGGCATTGCATTTTCCGATACCTGATCCATCTATTTTTGATCATATCGGGCCAATATTTGATCCAGATATTGGATCGGTTCATCCGTAGTCTACTGATAAGAGCAGAAGCAACTGGCTCAATCTGGTCTTGATCAAGATAGGCTTTCACATTAAAAACTGCCTAAGCAATCTTGTCCAAAATTCCTATCTTCATGTCTCTTGTTAAGCTGATACCTTTCTTGGTCTTTTCATATGCCTCATTGCCTTTGTGCAACTTCAACTCCACATCATAGGAGAAGGATGGAATGGGAAAAGGTGAAGGCCACTCTGAGACACTTCACAGATAGTTCCTGATAAAAGTTGAGGAACTCTGGAGTGAGTCTCTGCTGGATAAACTGGCTGTGTCCAGTGAAGACCCTGAATCAACAATGTGCAAACTCATGGATGCCAATGAAATTACAGAGATCAAAGTCTGGGTCCTCATACTGTAGTGTGAAGCTGCTTTGAAGTTTAAGATTTTCCCGAAGAATATTTCGCAACTGTTCAATTGATCCAGGTACTTCAGGAAGTGTCACTTTACGGGTCATTCTTGGGGAGATTTTCACCAGCAGCAATAGCCCAGCCTGTGTCACAAGAAACAAGTACAAAGCACAGAAAGGTTAGGTTGCAGAAGGTAAAAAACAAGACAATTTCTTGAAAGTTAAATTCATAAACAGCGTAGCAAGGTCTTACACTGTGTTAGTTCTACCTGCAACACATCATTATAATAAATTTGATATGTGCTTCTAACAAGCAGATCAAATAATAACAAGAAAAGCAGATGTCTCCACAGGTAGAGCAAGCTGATGCAGCCAAAAAATACACAACATACACAAGGATCCAACAAAGACTGAACTGAAAACCAAACCTATATACACACACACACACACACACAGTAAGGAGGGAAAACACAGGAAGTAAAACTAACAGAAACACATACAGAAAATCTATCAAAATAAAATGACAGACAGGATGTGACAGCATCTGGTTTGAATGGGAGAAAGGGTGAAAATTAGAGTGAGAGCAACAGAGTTTTGTCTATAACATGTAATCAGAGTTCACTTACCATTCTGTGTCACTTCAATGGAGCAGGCACCCCCACCAGCACCTACCCTCCCACTGTGTATGCAACCAATGGATGATGGTTGTTGAGAGCCTCAGGATCAAAAATGTCAATGTCTGCATAGATGCTTTCCACAAGCCCAAAAGACCTAAAATGTTCAAGGTACCAAGATGCAAGCTTTCTGCCTACAAAGGCTACTTTTTCAGGGTTAACTACTATGGTCACTATTTTATAGAATTCTGGCAGTCCACTGCAGTGTCCAGATGAAAGAATCATACCCTCCACATGAAAATAAATGTCTTTAGAAGGGGACACAGTTTCAAGATGTGAATGTCTCCTCTTAATCTTAGTTTAATGTTAACTTCTTAAATCACCACTGTCTCAACATAGTCAGTCAGTCATTTACTGAGACCAGCAGACGGTACAGAGAACTTAGTAGAGAGGCAGGCAGCAAATTAATCACACAGCGGACCAAACCACCGCCTGTGGCCGGCTCTGTTCTCACTTCCTACTGTCAAACCAACCTGCTCACCTGCTGCGGCCCTGGAGCACAGACGGAGCAATGCAGGTGCTGAATTGGCATGAGTGTTATTACTACAGTGTAGTAACACCGCTAATTCTTCTGAAAGATGACATGAAATGCCAGCTAATGTTGGGACCACAATTTTGAGTTAGCATTACTACTCTAATGGCTACTCTTGTAGCTGTAACAAGTTAGCGAACATGAATTAACACAATACCAACCAGTCAGAAGATAACACGCCTGTCCTGTTTGAATGGTATTTGTCCAGACAAGCTCGCGGCTAACTTGTGCAGCGCCACTAGCATCAGCTTTCGCTAATGACTGAAAAGCTGTTTGTGTTGAATGTTGAAAATGTGTAGGTCGCCTTCTCCATTAATTTACAACATACTGCTCAGCACTACTGAGAATAAAATTCCCATTTCATTTTAACTTAGTTTAATTAAAGGTTGGTTAAAACTTACCTGTGTGGACTCCAGCTCCAGGCAACACAGCCACAATGAGACTTCAAGTGTCAATTCGGAAAGTTGACTTTCCCGCATTTCACAACAAAGAAATAAGAGTTAGCAGAGCTGTTGTCCCTTGTATTGAACCCCATTTTAAAGATATAAGTATTAACAACTCTTTAAATTGTTTTGGAGCAAATAACTGGCTTGCTTTGTTGTGCTAACTAACATTATTGCCCTAAATGTTAATAATTTATATTTTCAAGTTTTACTAACTTAAATGACTGTTTCAGGCCAAAAAAATACAAGTTGGCTTTTTTGCAGTGCAGTGGATGCTCAATGCCCCAAAGCCAAAGTCACTGAGGTGTTTGAACAGTGCAGGGCTTATGTAACAGTTGTCAGAATTGATATAACCAGAGCCCAGGGAGACAAGTGACATTACTGCAGCAAACGACGAGACGCAGTGTAAGACTTTCCAGTGTACACGTAAAAGTCAACAGTGTTATTCATTATTATCAGCCAACTCAAATGGTGTTTTGCCCCATTTAGTTGGCTTATTCTTGATGCACTACTTGATTGCAAGGTATGCTTTTGTGGCAACCATACATTAATCTATTGACATGTACTGATGGGGGTGGTACACGACGGATCATACAGCAGCTTGATCCTGTGCAGGAGGTTGTGCTGGCCATTGTCAAGGTCTTTGGCTAGATGACTTGTGCAGGTTTCCGGAGTTGGTAAGGAGACTGTCTCATGACATTACAGTGTGTGGCGGGTGAAGGACATTTTCCTTGTTCCATTCCCACACACTGTAATGTCTCATGACATTACAGTGTGTGGGAATGGAACAAGGAAAACCCCTGATCATTATTGGCACTTTCAGTGTGCTTGTGTGGATGCCAGACCTAGGCACTTGAAAGCTCAACTGCAAGTGCAACAAGTATTATTAACCCTTTAAAAACAGACCTCCCGTAGACGCCAATGGGAGATCATTTGGGAGATTCTGTTTAAATACATCTAAATGAAGAACCACCATGGCTAGATCATTCATTCTTTTAGCAGCAAAAAGGAAAGGCTTTTGTGTTCCTTGTCATCACATCATGACCTTACATTACATTTTCCATAACTATGACAGCATTTTTGCTGTCTTCATAATCCTGTATATATTGATAAAAAAATTATAATAGATAGAGCATTCATTCTTTTTGCAGAAGAAAGCTGCGGCTTCTGTCTGCCCCTTTTCCATGCCATTATCTTATGTTACCTTACCTTACATGTGGTGCAACCATTGTATTTTGCCAAAATATCCTCAAAATTTCCCTGTAATGCCCGTGGGAGATCTTTGTTTGCGTAATCCTGTATATATTGATTTAAAAAAGATAATGATAACAAAAATAATTCATCAAAATTTAAAACATTCATTCTTTTTGCAACAGCAAGCTAAGGGTTTTGCCTTCTGAGTCATCATGTTGTACACTTGTAATTAGGTCACTGTTATTGAGAGCTCAGCCACGTGTTAATAGAGAGGCCTTCACAAAACCAGCCAGTCTGAGAACAAAGGAAGCGCGCCAGACCGCCATCAGTCCAGTAAGTGTTACCAAGGTGTATATCACTTCCAAATTTAAACTCTTGCTCCCTACTGGGCAACAGCAGCCAGATCCAGGTGAAGTCAGGCGGAATCCCTTCTCACATCACCGAGACCCTAAATGCCGCAACGCCCTGACGCCCCCTGCAATCCTCGTGTGATGAGCTGCTAGAAGGAAGCCAAGGCTTTCCATGTGCAAGTTACTAATAGGGAGCACTTCAAATGTTTAAATTCAACTGACCTAGGCTGCCCTTTTCCTTGACTCGCTTGACAAGGAAAGACACCTTTTTCTTTTTGCTTTAACACTCCACGGAGAACCAAAGGAAGGCTGCACAACCCTGCCGTTCCTCAGCATCTACAGAGTTTGGAAAAAAACCTTTCTCCAGAGGAAGACGGAACCAGCGAGACCCCGCTTCTTCAAACAAGTCGACTCCACTGATCCCTCTTCTGCTATGCCAAGGACAGCCCCTTTCATCCCACTGTAGAGCGCTACAGTGGCCCGGGCACTCATCCTGGAGCAAAGGAACGAGGTTGACGGGACGCATGCTTGTCGTGCCAAGCGACCCAAGTAAGAGAGTTTTAGTCTGGGCAGGGACTTTATATTTCACATGTAATCTGAACTGTGACTGTGGACTTTAAGGATTGCCGCATCCTTTTTCATGTTTTGATGTTTGATTGCTGTTTTGTTGTTGTGCTTGCCAGAGCAAGTTTATTGATGGATAACCTGCTGTTAGTTTGTTTCGGCCGCGCGCTCACGGTACACCACATTCTTATCTGGAACAAAGACCTGCGGATGGTAGACTGACCCCAGTAAGTCTACCAGCCTCTGAGGGATAGGAAGGCAACCACTGTGTTCCTCCACGGCCGCTATTATCTCACATCAATTCTGAGCGCCCGCTCTCCTTTTTCTCTTTCTTTCTCTCTCTCTTACTAACCTACACACACACTCGCACACACACACTTTATACTTTATACAGTCTACACACGTGTGTCAGCACAGCTACTTTGTTAGAGCATACAGTGTGTTCAAACCCGCTGGATGCCATCTTTTGTGTGCTTTAAAGGAGCACCTGGAGCCAGCAGCCTTGTAAGCATTGTCCTCCTCCATTGACCTCACTCTTATCAGTACCTGGTGATGTGTTCGTGTCCGCCATTTTAGGTCCTGCTAGTTAGTTAGTTAGTTATAAATATAGTGTATTTATTAATTCAAGTGCTTGATTATTTAATTGTTTGTTTTAATGAACATTCTTGACTTTACTAGAGCAGTCCACTGTGTTTATTTGTGCATTGTTTGTTGTATCAGCAGCTGGTTGTGATGGTAAGTGCTCGGGTTCATGCCTTCTAGATTATTTCATTGTTAATATTTACATATATTGGGAAACTGATACGAGGATTCCCCTTCCTTTGACTAAATACAGGTTGGTCATTGATCCATGATCCGGGGTGGTGCCCTAGAATTATTCATTTATATTAATCATTTATTTTCTTAATTAGTAACAATGAGTACCTAATAATCACTAACCAATCTGCCTTTAGCAAATCCCAAAACTGTGCTACATTACATGCTATATTAAACGTGTGGTGGCAACAGAGGAATAAATTATGAATCCATCACACTGCCTTTTCAATCTGCTCATAAGAATGAGCATATCTCAAAAACTCAATAATGTACATAAATAAAAAAAAAAAAAATGCATGAGTGTTACGAAATATCTTATGTTTCTAGAGTTAAAAATATTTTGGATCAATATGTTTTTAGCTTTTATTTTGTTAAATCTAATAAAATACATGTCTGATTTTTTTTTTTTTTTAATGCACAGATTTTAGGCATATGAAGCATTTCAAGAAACCTTAAGAAATGATATCACAAAAAACAAAAAGACCAATGTAGGCACTAGCGAACCATTTTTATTGCAGAGTTTAAAGGGCTAAGGAACATGAATTAAATTGTATAATGCTAATAAAATATCACAAAGTCAGACAACACAGATATGTCTAAACCATCTAAACTCAACAGCAGCTACAGCCAAAAGCATGCATCAAAGCAAAGGAGAGACTGCACAGTTTTTACAGACTATGTGGCACATACATAACACTATAGGCAACATCTGGAGGGAGAGAGTTACAGCAGTCGGTCAGTTTGTTGTTATACTCACCTGACTAAACGTCTTTCTGAGTCTTGTGCACAATGACGTCGTCCTGAATCTGCTCTAGATTTAACTTCTCTGCTCATTCATTTTCAATGCATAATATAACCAGTCCACTCACCCTCTCTGCCCTACTGCGCTCCTCAAAGTTACAAACAATTTAAAGCTGAATGAGGCTCTGCAGTCACATCAGGGGTTTTTGTTACAAACAGCAAAAAGGCCCCCTGACACTCAGCCAGGCAATGTAGACATTTTGACCTTGTATCATTTTCAGCGTGTTAGCTGAATGAAGACCATCACCTCTCTGAAGCTCTGCCCTCCTGCAGCCACAGACATACCTTCTACTGTTTTGGTTATTGTCACACAGTTTATCTGGACTGATTCATCTGGCTTATACTTTAACTTTGAAATGGATGCAACTTGAAACACAACAGAAAAATGACTTGTAAAAGTGATTTCTTACCTCCACCTTCCAAGTGACACTTACCTAACAGGCTTAACAGACAGTCATAACATTAAATGGCTCATTAGCTGTTCAATTTGTCAGACGTTTCTGCCATTTCACTCTCTAAGGCCCCATGTCCACCAAAGCATGTCTTCCCAGCTGATAGCATCAGACATACCTCAGGAAACAATGCTTTGGTTGTGTTTGGTTGCTATGATGTGGAATATCCATGGAGGTAAACATGTCAGCACAAGATAGAGTACTTGTACTTATACCAGTGTATTACCAGATTTTTTCTCTGTTATTGTTGCTGTGACTTTATCTGTCTTATTCTGGTAAGCTTTATATCTAAAAAAAAAAAAAACCTGAAGGAATTTCTTCAATTTTAGTACAA
>JAPZEB010000026.1:2735046-2745627 GCA_029783705.1 Chaetodon striatus | reverse complement strand
GTGTCACCGTACAAAGCCTATAAGTGTGGATTTCCTACAGTTTGGTGCCCCTTGATGAGGCCTAGTATTATAATTTACAACAGTAGTTTGTTTACTTTATTGTTAAAATGAATTATTAACATTAATTTTAAGTAGTCCATTGTAAGTGCTACACTATGGTGGTGAGTGACTAGTTGTCAGAGACAAATGTAACATAAAATGCCAGTACAAGGACACCCAATTAATGCTAAAAGTCCAAATCGTTGACACACTTTCACCCCCAGTGCTGGGATTAAAAGTATGTCTAGATTTTGGACTCATCAAGCTCATACTGTCAGTTGCTGGCACACCTGAGATATCACTCATGGAGGAGTTTGCAGATGTATTCACAGGAATAAGACTATTTTCTGGTGAGCACAATCCACATTGATCCCAATGCAATACCTGTGGCCCACCCTCCGAGGTGTGTTCCACTTACTCTGTGCGACCACCTAAAAGATGAGCAACAAAGCATGGAAAAACAACAGATCATTGTGAAAGTCACTGAACTTACTGAATGGGTAAATTCAGTGGTGGTAGCAGAAAAGCCACACACAGGCAGGCTAAGAGTGTGTCTCGATCCTAAAGACTTGAAAAAGGTTATTAAACAACCACATTACCCTTCACCTACTCTTAACAACATCACGTCCAGGTTAGCAGGAGCCTGCTATTTTAGTGTTATGGATGCCAGGTCCGGTCATTGGGCCATAAAGCTCTCAGAGGAGTCATCCAAGTTGACCACATTCAACACTGTATTCGGACGGTATTGATTCCTCCACCTACCCTTTGAACTGAAATCTGCGAAGAAAAGTTTCAGTGGAAAGTTGATGAGACATATGAAAGCTTACGGGGAGTCATGGCAACAGTTGATGATGTTCTCATCTACAGCAAAAGCAAGGAAGAGCAAATACCTCCGCGCAATGTTACAATGCTCCAGAGAGTGAGGAGTCAAACTCAACCCGGAGAAGAGTACAGCCAGACCCAGCCAAGGTTGCAGCCATACATGACATGGAGCCACCCAAAGACAAAGGTGAACGAGAAACTATCCTAGGTATGTCAAATATCTATCAAAGTTTGCCCCCATGCTCTCAGATATCAACGCACCCATGTGTCACCTCTTGAAAGAGTCCAGTGAATTCAAATGGGATGTGCAACATGATGAAGCATTCAGGAAAATGAAGGAGTTAATCACACGAGAGCCAGGTCCAGTTCTAACATATTTTGGCCCCAGTAAAGAACTCAGGTTATAAGTTGATGCATCTAAGAACACACTAAGTGCAGTCCTGCTACAGGAAGGGAAGACTATTGAGTACGTCCAAATGCCTGACAAACAGTGAAATCAACTATGCTCAGATTTATGAAAAGCTGTATGCCATTCTGTTTGGATGTAAATGTTTCCGTCAGTATGTTTATGGCCGTCATGTGGTTGTGGAGAGTAACAGTTAAGTTAAGTTAAGTTAAGTTAAGTTGCAGTTGTGCCCCGAAGGCTACAGAGGATGATACGTCAACTTCAGAGGTACAATTTCACCATCATCCATATACCAGGCAGGGATATTCCTGTGGCAGACACCCTCTCTAGGAAGTCACTGTCTGATCAGGATGACAGCCTCAGAGAAGCTTACCTGTCAGTGACAAAAAGCTACAAGTGATCAGAGCTGAGACTGTAAAAGACACACAGCTAATGCTACTGAGCAAAACAATCAGTGGACTCTCACAAAGCTATACAGCACAACAGCTTCAGCTGTGATACACAAACTGAAAGCAGCCTTTGCCAGACATGGCATACCAGAGACTGTTATATCAGACAGTGTCCCTCAGTTCAAGTGTAAGGAGTTTGAAACTTTTGCCAGCACCTGGGAGTGCAAACATCACGACCAACCCACACTATCCCCAGAGCAATGATCTTGCAGAAAAATCTGTGCAGACTGCCAAATCAAATGGAAAAATCATTGAAAAGGCCAAAGTTGACCAAAGAGACCCCTATCTGAGCCTCCTTGAGCATCACAACACTGGTTGAAAACTTCAGATCTCCAGCTCAGCTGCTTATGAGCCGTCGCCTACGCTCCATCTTTCCCAACACCCACCAGCAGCTTCAGCCTACGGTCATCAGCCACAGAGATGCTCACCCCAGGAGAGTTAACTGACAGCCGCATCAGAATACTATGACAGATCAGCCAGGCCGATGACACAGCTGCACAGAGGGCAGCACATCCGATTCCAGAAGCACGGACACTGGAAGCCTGCAGTTGTCATCCAGCCTGCTGACAATGACAGATCATATCACATAAGTACACCTGATGGACAAGAGTACAGATGGAACAGACGTCAGCTTCTTGACTCAAAAGAAACACACCACTCACACTAACAAAAAATCTGATCACAACAAGCAGCACGCACAGCACCACACCACACCACACCACACACCTCAACAACCTCGAGTGAAACAACCCCCCAGACTACCCCTTACCAGAGAAGATACAGACGAGTGGTGAAACCCAAGATTGTTCTGGACTTATAAAACCTACCGTTGGGGGGAAAAAAAAAGGGTAAACAAAAAAATTGGGTAAATCCGCTCAGTAATTAAGTGATAACTAAGAAGAAAAATGTTAAAATGGTTATGAAAGTATTGCAATATTGTTAAGGTTTGGTTCTGCTGTATTGTGATTAAAACATACAAGCTCGTTTTGTTTGCTAGCAGCATACTGATTACCTAAAGGACTACAACTTGAAACATATGTTATGGTCCTTTTTTTATGAGAAGGGTAATGTAATATACTCATAGAATATGTAAGATGAGTTCAATGTCATGTCAAGACAATGAGATAGTAACAATTTACCCTAAAGGTTTCTGAAGGATGCTTGATGATAATTGGTCCAGAGCGTAACCTTTGATACCCTGTCATGCAATTGCAGTGTGCATGTGGTTAGCCTTCCTACTTGAACAGTCAGCCTGTATGTCACCAGCATGTCAATAAACGCTTTAAAGTTACAGCACGTCGTCATCCAAACTATGTTGTACACATTGTGCAAAACAAGACTCTCAGCAGAGCCATTGCAGTGGAGGTGCGGCTAAGGGGGAGAGCTAGTGAATACTGCTAGCATAACATGGATAAGTTTGTGACATTACCAGCTAAACGCAGAGCTGAAGATCAATCTTCACCAAACGTGTCAACTATCAAAGCACAGACAGGGCTCAGGCCATGGCTGGGAGACGTGGAGGGCTGCATGAGAGCAGTACATCCACTGAGAGCACTGGCGTCTAAACAGCTGAGCCTCGGGCTGGATGATGTGATGACCGACGTGATTGCTACAGTAAACTTCATAAAAACCCGACCTGTCAAAGCCCGCATTTTTTCTGCGCCGTGTGAGGAGATGGGCTCTGACCACACAGCTGTTTTGTTTCACAGAGAGTCCCGGTGACATTGAATGTTGAAAGTTGAAATGTTACACAACAAAAATGATAAGACTTGATGCACTTTCAGTAATTTCACTGTTGAGGTGATTATTTTTACTTAATTATTTGATTTATTTTAATATTAAAACTGCTGTTCGTATCAAACAATTTGTAAAACAAAGTACAATGGAGTTTGAATGCAAAAATGAGTGCGTGTATGTCCGGGTGCGGGGGCCCAGAAATGTAGATATCTCTTAAAGGGGGGCCCGGCAGAAAAAGTTTGGGAACCACTGCATCAGGAGATCATTTGTGATTTTTACCAGAGGTGTCTCAGTATATGAAAGCAGCGAAAACCTGACTAAAATTGTTCATATAACTGACACTGAAAGTCCTGACTGCACTGTCATGTCACGAATAATGTTAAACAGATTGTTGTGACTCAGGTGAATGTGGACCTGAGCTGCAACTGATCTTTCAAGTATTTCAGAGAGGAACTGTAAATTTGAAATTGGTTGGAAGTTGGTCAGATTGTTAGATTCTGCACCAGGTTTCTTAAGTGTTGGAGTTATAGCAGTAGCTCTGACATATGTGGGAACGAGACCAGAAGTAAGGGAGGAATGAATAATATTAATGACACAAACAGACCTTTTCACAACCTTTTCACATTCACTGTCCTCACTTATCTTTGCAAACAGGAAAAATCTCAACCCATTCTTATCTCAACTTGTGAGATGTCACCACTGGGTAGGTGCCTTTTTACATCTATATATAACATATATGATTTGATCTTATTTATAGTGTGTATGGTAATGCTTTTATATGGTGCAACCACCTCCCTTTTTTTCTCAGTCTACAATAGGTTGGTAGTGGCAAAGACCTGATTGCATGTTATAAAAGTTAAAAATATTAGGTTATTGGTTATTTTATTTAAATTAGTAGTAGTAGGTAAATGAACTTCATATCAGGTAGCCAAACAAATCAATACTGCAATTACAGGTTTGGGATGTTGATTGAACCCTAAATAGGTTCCACACAGAATAATTTTGTTTAGCAACAAAAAACCCCAAGGGTTCTTTTATTCTGGGTTCAGCCTACACGATTTTAGCCTGATTATAGCCTGACGTGGCCATCCAACAGTGTCAGCTCGGATTGTGAATGACAATGAGTGTCATAATCCATTGTTTTATCCCAAATAGTGTGTCATGGTAGAAGACAACCAACAACATATCTGGGACACCTCACCATACCCCGACAGAAAGTCTAGCATGTTTCATTTTCTTTTGTCCTCCATGACTCTGTCTGTCACAGCCATCGATTGCTGCTGCCATGGACAACAATATTTCCTTTAAGGACATTACTACTGCAGATTAAAAAAGAAAAATGATGGCAAGAAACAGCAGAGGCACTTCAGCAACAAGGTCAATACTGTCATTTGCATCAAGCTAGTAAAGAATGTTAGTTCCTTGTTAGTTAGTTCCAAATTCACAAGTAGTGGCTGGGCTTTTACTTACCACAATTGCAGAGGGTACTAGCTTCATTTCAAATAGACTACATCAGAAACAGGCCTTTATTTTCAGACATGGGCCTTTATTTATCATTCCCTCTGTATTTTTTGAGACAATTCCTTTATTTTCTTAACAGGTCTTTATCGTGAAACATTCGCAGGAAGTTGTTGTGGAGGGTCAGTGACTTGTATAATTTTTATGCAGCAGTTCAAATGTAGCTCCTGCCATCTGGTGGCCCTTTTTACATTACAACAAAAACATTGGCTGGGACATCAACAGCCATAGAGACTAATATAACAATAATAATAATAAGACGAAGAAGAATAAAAATAGGACAACAATTATCCGATGACATTACACATGTTGTGAAAGATGATCAGCAATGATTAGTCATGGACCAGCGTGTAGTTTTTCATGTCTGTCAGTCAAGTCACAGCAAGATTTTATGACTCTATGATCACCTAATTTAACATAGTGACTGTTGAAACAGACAAGGTGTAGTCATGTAGTCTGAACTGGGTCAATAAATAACTCAGCCTGCTAACAGCATTGATCCTGCCATTCACATTTTAATGGTTAAGGAGGATACAATCAGTAATGCAGTTTAGATGATATGCAGGTATACTCTTCATACACAGAAAGCTCCAGGATTTCCGTATACCCATTTAAAAGTGCACGAGGATACGTAGCAACATAGTTTTCTCACACAACTCTAACTTTAGCCATTCGTTTTTTTTAATTATGGGGTTGAGAGATGTGACGCAAACTGAATAAACATTGGGTGCCATTGTAGTTTAACAGCACCTGGCGGCATCTGGGGGAAATGCAGCGGGACAAGGCTGAAAGGTTAGGCAGCGAAAGTCCAAGTGGGGTGGGTGGGAGAGGTGGCAGATGGGTCCAACAAACCATGACTTTCACTCGATACAGCGGTGTTCATGTTCCGTAAGTACGGAACGTAAGTACTGTTTACATATTTATAAAACTAATTATTCTGTGGTTCTTGAAAGATTAGTAATTCTGATCAAAAATGCTGGCGGTGGATGGCAACTGGCAAAAATACTCTGGCGGGGAAAGTGTTAAAGTTGGACGACATGACAGCTCCCTTAAAAGTAAAGCCAAAACATTGTGATTGCCCCCTGGTGGCTGGCTGCAGTAGTAGGTGAAAAACCACATCCCCTCCATATTAGTGGATGGGACATGGCCAAACTAAAAGACCAAAGTACACTTCAACTTTGCCCAAAGATGATTTTGTTGATTTAAGGTAGTTCCTAATATGTTGATGTTTGTTCAAGTCTTTGTTTTTCTGATCAGTTTTGTTTTAATAAGTTATTTGATGCACTAAAAAGGAAGTGTGAGTTCACAATTGACTGTGTGTGCCAATCGGTGTGTTAGTGATCAATGGCTCTTACAGTGATAGGCCCGAAGGCGAGAACTTGATATCTTGGTGCTTCTCAAAGTCGAGGATGCTCCCTTGGTAGGCCCTTACAAGTCAGGTCCTATGGAGGCTAGGCAAGACTCCGGCCTTACATTCAGTGAGCACACACTGGAACAGGCTAGCCAGTGCCAAGGTGTGAGTCAATACAGGAAAATCTTGAGCAAAGAATTATATTTCATGCCCACTGAGGATACACACATGCATCTTCGAAAATTCTCTGTAGGAAGGACTCAGTCCTTGGTAGAATTTGAAGGATCCTTGACATTGGAACAGTCCCTCGGCAGGGTTCAATGAAGCAGCGTCCTTCAAATTCAGCCATTTAAGGATCCTTCCTTGACTTTGAGAAGTGCCATCTGGCTCCAAATGACATCACCAGCCCAAGATGGCAGAGGCTGGATATTTTGGCTTCTTTTTTGTACAGTGGGAGTCAGTGGAGGTGTGCTGTCCATCTTTATATACAGCCATCAGTACAAACCCCTAAAAACCCACATACACACAGAGACATCCATCACCTATACTCATACCAATGCGTGCACGCACACACACACATACACACACACACACACACACACACAAACACACACACACACAGAGGAGGCAGGCTGATGGAGGCGATTTGTTGTCTTTGACATTTTCTCTCCTCCAGGCTTTCAGTAACTTCTGCTTCACTTTTGATTTCCACCTCTTTGGTAGTTTTCTACCTGCTACTGTTGTTTTTATCCATTTGTATTCTCCTTTAGCTCTTGTTTGATTTTGTAGGTTTCATTGTATGTAAATATTTCATAAAAGTGCTGTAGATAGTTTTGCTTCTTTTATATTCCATTCTTTTCTTCTCATTGTCCTGTTCTTCCCCACTGCTGTTTTTTACTGTAATCTCCTTCAATTTCCTCCTCAATTTTCGCTGTCAGACACCTGGTCTTTAAAGGATAATTCTGGTTATTTTCATTCTCAAGCCATATTTTGCTACAAGCTGCCATCATGATGATTGATGGTGTTCAGAATTTCATAACATACTGCACTGTAGAGCTCTATAGCTTTAGTTGACTTGAAGCACTGCTGTCCAATACACAAACACACAGCCAACTCTGAAAAAAAAAAAATATATATATCCTTTCCACATAATCACATTCAGTTTCTCCTCTGGCTGAAAGCGTATCTATGGTGGTCCTAGATGAATATGGAATTTTAACCAATTTGAGTTACATCACCCCAGAACTCTACAGGCTGTGTTCCACGCATATTGGATAAAAAACACAAAATGTCAGCTGGGAATTATCTTTTTACATCAGCTTCCTAGTGCTATCTACATGAGAAATGTATCTTATGCAGACTTTAAATGTTAAATTGGTAGATTCATATTTGTAATTCTCCACATGGCTCACATCCATCTTCTGCTTAAAAAGCCAGTTGTACTCCCTCATGTGGGGTAGTGGAACCCTCTTCAGAATGTTTTCTTTTTTAAAGAAGAGAGCACAATGGCACAGGCAGCAGCAGCAGTGAGGTACCTGGGGATAACAGACAGACAAATTCCTGAGATGTTTTTTTTTTTGGCACTTTTGCCCCACTTTATCAGCCATCAGTTAGAAAGAGGAACTTATGGAGACAAACAAGAATGAACCATGTATGGAATTATCTATGACCTTATTCACTTTTGAATTATTTTGAAATCCCGAAACTGAGTATTGTGCTAATGGCATGACATGATTTCGCCAAGTAGCACATGCTCCTGGACCAACATCCCACATCGCATTCCAGGTCCAACATCACGACCAACCAATCACAGGCCTCTGACATCATTAATGTGCTGCTCCTTTGCTTCTTTCAAAATTTGCGAAACATCCACCTGCAGAGCCAGAGAGCCGCTGATTTAGACATGCGCATGTATGAGTTTCAGAGCCACCATTTTAGACATGCACATGGGGGAATACCATACCCTCAGTTTTATGTTGTACGGACAAAGCTTGCTGAATATATACTTTAGACCACTGCTGTGAAAATAACTTCAGCCTTGCATTCGCAATTGATTATTTAAAGCGCAAGTAGAAAACTTTCCTACTAGCTAGTGCAGTAGCTCGTTAGGTAACACTGTCTGCCTATCAGCTCTTTTATCATGGATCATTACAGAATATCGCAACTTTCACCAATGTTCATTTTGGGAGGACCACCAAAAGGAAATGTGGCCTTTATTTAAAATGTCAAACAGACAGTGGATCATACTTGTTTCTGGCTGCCAGCGTTAGCTAGCAGAAAAGTTATCTATTTCCATTTTAAAATATTGATTAAAAATGTTGATGTATGTTGATACTTTGACACGGATTGGTGCTAAAATGGGTAGTCCAGGGAAACAAGTCCGCTTGAGGGCAGGGGCACGAAAGCTCCAGAGAAAATTTAACAAACAGCCTGGCTCTAAGCCCCTAAGCAGCCTCCAGCAAATCCTGCTGACCCAGGGTGTGTTCTGGTCCTCCTCTAGATGAACCAGAGGGCGGGCGGGGCATTTGCGGGGTCTGTGAAGCCATGGACTCTGTCATTTTTTCATTTTATGCCCCTACCCTCTGGATAGGTGTATTTTCTCTCTGGACTCTACTTGAACCCTCTGGAGCATTAACCCTAGACAAAGTATTAACAGACAGCAACATTTTTGATCAACACTATGAAGTGAAAACAATCGACTTTTTTTTTAGCTTACTTGGCTAGCATGCTGGTGACACTACCTAATGCTAGCAGTCAGAAACAAACAACTATGAGCCATTATCTGTTAAGTGTCCGTTAGTTTAAACAAAGACCACACTTTCTTCTGGTGGTCCTTGTAAAATGAGCAGTGATTGAAGTTACCACATTCTGTTACAATTACAGAATTGATAGGTGGATGCTGGCTTGTTCATTGAAATGTTGACTCCTCCTACTACTGTAGAGTTATTGGCTGAATTGAAATTAATTTCAGTGTTGATGACAATTATCAAAAACATCTGTTGGAATGATTCTTTCTTTCTCTTTCAGAAAGGTAACAGCACTGAGTGCTGCATCACTTCATTTGCACAAATATAAAGCCACACAAGTGAGCTATAGTTACTTTACTATTGCTTAGTGTAAAACAATACAGCAGGCTTTTTGTTTTACATTTAAACTGAGGGAATACTGTATTTTCAGATAACTGTGGAGCTGATCTAATATGTTTCTTTTGTTATTTTTCTCAGTATAATACATTCCTCACAATGGCAATGTTTTTTTTCTTCCATTCAGCCACTGGATCACTGGAGACAGCTACATCTGGCGTGGGGCTGAGAGAACAACAGAGACCATGGGGAACAGCCTTGGTGTCGATGATATCTACATCCACTGTTTCGGCTGAGGTGGTCTGAGGTGGAAGAGCCTTCTCCCTTTTGTCATCCAGTCTCTACAAGCCAGAGCAGTTACAGATGTCCTCCTCATCCACTGTGGTGGGAGTGCCCAAGGAGATGTGTCAAGTGTCACTCACAGCACAGTAAAAAAGGAGGACCTCCACCACCTCCACCTGCAGCATCCAGACTTCACAATAAAAGCCTTCTTAGAAAATGAAGGGTTCTCATTAACCAAAATGATAAAGGGCTTTTAATTTTATATGGGTACAGGAAGAGTTGAGCATGAAATGACCACGTGATGCATTAACTTAAACAGGGCAAACGGCAGCAGATTAAAAGCAAAAATATGAAAAATACAGAGAGAATAATAAATGACAGCCCGTTTATAATGTAGTTTTCTTTCAAATGAAGCTGGTACCCTCGTAAGTTGTGGTAAGTAAAAGCCCCGCCACTATGTTTTGTTTTATTTTGAATACTTTATATATGTTTGCATTATGAAGAAATAACATTCTTTGCTAGCTTGATGCTAATGGCAGTACTCACGGGTTTGCTGAAGTGCCTCTGCTGTTTGACGGCATCATTTTTTTTTCTTTTCTTTTTTCTTTTTTACTGTTTGCCTCCAACCTATCTTTCTCCCTGCATCACCACTCTGCCCTCTCCGCCAAGGACAAGGGAAAAGAAGAACCAAAACAGACAGGAGATAAAACTCAACACAAAAAAGAGCCAGCGCAGCCCCCAGCTGAAGTGAGCTCTAATCAAGAGGGACGTCAGAGCAAACAGGAAGAGGATACTATACCCCCAACACCAAAAAGTGCCTGCGAGGATCCACTTTCTTTACCCCACCAAACCCCCACACTCCCACCCAGGTCACCATCCACCATGGGTACGTTG